>NIVC01000936.1:132500-221529 GCA_002269645.1 Macrostomum lignano | reverse complement strand
GACTCTGAATAAACATTCATGGTTGATTGGAACTGCTCATATTTACATAGATATTCGAGAGTCAGCCTGTGGGTCATAAAACACAGGCAGAGTCAGATAAGCCAGTGGTCATAAAACACAGGCAGAGTCGGATAAGCCAGTGGGTCATTAAAACACAGGCCAGAGTCAGATAAGCCATGGGTCATAAAACACAGGCAGAGTCAGATAAGCCAGTGGGTCATAAAACACAGGCAGAGTCAGATAAGCCAGGGGTCATGGGTCATAAAAACACAGGCAGAGTCAGATAAGCCAGGGGGTCATGGGTCATAAACACAGACAGAGTCAGATAAGCCAGGGGTCATGGGTCATAAAACACAGGCAGAGTCAGATAAGCCCAGGGGTCATGGGTCATAAAACACAGACAGAGTCAGATAAGCCAGGGGGTCATGGGTCATAAAACACAGGCAGAGTCAGATAAGCCAGCGGGTCATGGGTCATAGAACACAGGCAGAGTCAGTTAAGCCAGGGGGTCATGGGTCATAAAACACAGGCAGAGTCAGATAAGCCAGGGTGTCATGGTCATAAAACACAGACAGAGTCAGATAAGCCAGGGGGTCATGGGTCATAAAACACACAGCAGTCAGATAAGCCAGTGAAGTCATGGTCATAAAACACAGGCAGAGTCAGATAAGCAGGGGTCATGGATCATAAAAACACAGGAAACCATCTGACTCAATCTGTGAATGCAAGTCCTCAGTTCCTGTTAAACTTCTCAAGCTCAGTCCTATTTAAACCGCCATTTCAGAAGTGGCTGGCCATCTTCGACCAGCAACACTTGGGCCGAATCACTCTGGAGAACTACTGCGATGTGCTCGGCTGATAACTAAGAAAGCGTGAGTCCTGGCGACTCTCCCAATTTCCTCACTGAATTTATAAATTGCCTTCGCTGGTGCAGGAATTTTTTATCAATTTCTTCGCCATCTCCCTTTCCTCGGAGCCTTTAGTCTTGAAGGTTCGGTGATTCGACTAGTTAGAGAAGAAATTGAATTTCAAATAACGGCTATGGAAATAGCGCGAGATGATTTATTACTCTAAAGCCGTGGTCTGGCAGAGCTGCATCATAATGCATGAATTAGATTAGCAATCCATTCTATTCCCTCATATCCATGTAGGCTAGATTAGCAATCCACTCTATTCCCTCATGTCCCTGTAGGCTAGATTAGCAATCCACTCTATTCCCTCATGTCCCTGTAGGCTAGATTAGCAATCCATTCTATTCATCATATCCATGTAGGCTAGATTAGCAGCCCATTCTATATTCACCCATATTCATGTAGGCTAGATTAGCAATCCATTCTATTCACCCATATCCATGTAGGCTAGATTAGCAATCCTCATTCACCCATATCCATGTAGGCTAGATTAGCAATCCATTCTATTCCCTCATATCCATGTAGGCTAGATTAGCAATCCATTCTATTCCCTCATATCCATGTAGGCTAGATTAGCAATCCATTCTATTCCCCCTATATCCATGTAGGCTAGATTAGCAATCCATTCTATTCCCCTATATCCATGTAGGCTAGATTAGCAATCCATCTATTCACCCATATCCATGTAGGCTAGATTAGCAATCCATTCTATTCACCCATATCCATGTAGGCTAGATTAGCAATCCATTCTATTCACCCATATCCATGTAGGCTAGATTAGCAATCCATTCTATCACCATATCCATGTTGGCTAGATTAGCAATCCATTCTATTCACCCATATTCATGTTGGCTAGATTAGCAATCCATTCTATTTCCTCATGTCCATGTAGGCTAGATTAGCAACCACTCTTATCCAGCATCGGTGTTGGCTAGATTAGCAATCCACTCTTATCCAGTATCGGTGTTGGCTAGATTAGGCAATCCACTCTTATCCAGTATGCGTTGGCTAGATTAGCAATCCACTCTAATCCAGTATCGGTGTTGGCTAGATTAGCAATCCACTCTTATCCAGCATCGGTGTTGGCTAGATTAGCAATCCACTCTTATCCAGATCGGTGTTGGCTAGATTAGCAATCCACTCTTATCCAGCATCGGTGTTGGCTAGATTAGCAATCCACTTCATCCAGCATCGGTGTTGGCTAGATTAGCAATCCACTCTTATCCAGCATCGGTGTTGGCTAGATTAGCAATCCACTCTTATCCAGCATCGGTGTTGGCTAGATTAGCAATCCACTCTTATCCAGCATCGGTGTTGGCTAGATTAGCAATCCACTCTTATCCAGCATCGGTGTTGGCTAGATTAGCAATCCACTCTTATCCAGCATCGGTGTTGGCTAGATTAGCAATCCACTCTAATCCAGCATCGGTGTTGGCTAGATTAGCAATCCCTAAACTGCCTGCAGGCGGGCTTACCGCTCCAAGAGCGTATTCGCGGTCCAGAGCGCAGCCTGCCCAGCAGTGTGCAGGTGATTTACAACGACATGCCGCCCGACAGGCAGGCAGAAGCGTTCTTCATCGTCAAGGAGAGTCTGGAAGAATCGCCGCAGCCGAAGCAGCTGCCCAGAAGTGAAGGCAGCTGCTGGACGACCAGTTTGGCAGACTGTTCCACGTGGTGATCGTCCGCGGTCAGTACTGGAACCTCGTATCGCACGAGCCCGGCTTCTGTTTCATATTCAAGTACCAGGAGGCCGTGTACCTGCTCTGGAGAACCCCAATGGAGTGAACTGCATTCATTATGTTAGTTGTAGTTTTGTTAGTGCAATTTTAAATTAACAGAAACATTCATTCTACATGCTGATGTCGGCTACTCAAATCGCTTCAAGTTCCTGTTTTTTTGAGTTCACTTTGATTCATCCATGAGCAGAGAGAGACACTTGCAGCTAGGTGTGCCACGCCCACGAGCCTGCTCACTCGCGACAGCAATTGCCTGTTGAGCTGCATAATGACAGAGTAGTATAGAGGAATTCCAGACGTGTTGAGAAGGGTTGTCAGTTCTGCTTTTAATTCATTTTTTGCTTGCTAATGCAGCAATTATTTCTTACCAACCCCAAGCACCCGTCCTCCGCTCTCGAGAGCAGCCTTATATTACTGTCTGCCTAAGCTTCGTTCTCCAGTAAATATACGAATAAGTACAAAATGCAAAACAATTTTAGATTAATAAAAAAATTGCAAATTTTTAGAGCGTCCATTGCTAGAGAAATGCAAACAATTACGCTATTAACTACTTTCAGTAGCTAAACATTCTTTTCGTTGATACGAGTATAACATAATTTAACAGGGAAATTCGCGCGTGTGGAAGTATCTGCGAGTATGTAGTGGATAGAAGGGCCTACCTACGTTTTTCAGGAAGCAAGCAGTCCTGAGCACATTCAAGCACGCCAATACTGTACGAAGGCACGCACTCATACAGGGTGTACAATGCAGACATCTCATCATCAGACATGTACAAGCGTACGCGGACAGGTCGCTCCAAGAAAAACGTGTTAGAAACCTTTTGACGCATCGAATTCTAGGCGACATGGATTCAAATTTAAAAGACAACTCGCAAAATACTACTGATAACCAGTAGGATAACGAGGAAAAACTTTATTACGTAAAATTATAACCAGGAAGAATGATGTAGACTATCTTGTTTGACATGCGATTGAAACAGTGAGACAGCTCAAGGACGGCCACCGATCTTTCAGGCAGGCGGGGCTAGGAAAGACGAGCCGCTCCCTTTGGACAACGCGGAAAGCTCCGATTTCTGTCAGAGATAAGCCCCTGCCATCTCGGCGGCGTAGCTTTGCAGAGCCCTCTGGCCTTGAGCGTCTGCCTGAGCAAAGATTGAAGAAGATTCAATCTGCGCTGTGAGACTCCTGCTGCTGGGTGGCGGCGGTTCCTGAACATTTTAGTGGCTTCTTGAGCAGTTGTGATGGCGGCGTTCTAGCATATTGATCTGTCTGTCTGTCTGTCTGTCTGTCTGTCTGTCTGTCTGTCTGTCTGTCTGTCTGTCTGTCTGTCTGTCTGTCTGTCTGTCTGTCTGTCTGTCTGTCTGTCTGTCTGTCTGTCTGTCTGTCTGTCTGTCGTCTGTCTGTCTGTCTGTCTGTCTGTCTGTCTGTCTGTCTGTCTGTCTGTCTGTCTGTCTGTCTGTCTGTCTGTCTGTCTGTCTGTCTGTCTGTCTGTCTGTCTGTCTGTCTGTCTGTCTGTCTGTCTGTCTGTCTGTCTGTCTGTCTGTCTGTCTGTCTGTCTGTCTGTCTGTCTGTCTGTCTGTCTGTCTGTCTGTCTGTCTGTCTGTCTGTCTGTCTGTCTGTCTGTCTGTCTGTCTGTCTGTCTGTCTGTCTGTCTGTCTGTCTGTCTGTCTGTCTGTCTGTCTGTCTGTCTGTCTGTCTGTCTGTCTGTCTGTCTGTCTGTCTGTCTGTCTGTCTGTCTGTCTTTCTGTCTGTCTATCTATCTATCTATCTATCTATCTATCTATCTATCTAATCTATCTATCTATCTATCTATCTATCTATCTATCTATCTATCTATCTATCTATCTATCTATCTATCTATCTATCTATCTATCTATCTATCTATCTATCTATCTATCTATCTATCTTATCTATCTATCTATCTATCTATCTATCTATCTATCTATCTATCTATCTATCTATCTATCTATCTATCTATCTATCTATCTATCCATCTATCTATCTATCTATCTATGTATCTATCTATTATCTATCTATCCATCTATCTATCTATCTATCTATCTATCTATCTATCTATCTATCTATCTATCTATCTATCTATCTATCTATCTATCTATCTATCTATCTATCTATCTATCTATCTATCTATCTATCTATCTATCTATCTATCTATCTATCTATCTATCTATCTATCTATCTATTTATCTATCTATCTATCTATCTATCTATCTATCTATCTATCTATGTGAATATCATCGAAACGCATCTGCAGACCCCCTAAAAGCGGGCTGCAAACCCAGAGCTTATTGCAAACAGATTTCAATCAGAATTCTTCAATCTTTCCGCCCCATTACGGTGACTCGGTGATCCGAAATCCGCACCGAGCCATAAAGCTCAAACGGAGCGACTTGAGCACTCAAATTATCATAATTTAATTTTACGACCCAGTTCACCTGAGCGCGCCGTCAAAACTTGGGAGCTGGGATTTTTGTGCCGAACGGAGAGGGAAATCGAGGCCGGGGATCAAAACGAGCAGCGGGCCGTGACGAGACGCTCTGCGATGGGATTTGGGATTCCAATAGTATTGAGGGTGGGGATAAATGACTTTGAATTCCCACTTCCTCAAGGTGAGAGGCATGCAGTTTAGTTAAACATTTCAACGTTCGTGTCAGTAAGCGAAGCCGCTGAATTGACTTTTAAATTGAAGATGCCAAATATTAATACTAGACAATAATATGAATAAAGACGCTGACAAATCCCTGTCATCCTGGTATCTCTGTCGGGTTGTTGTGCAACCCTTGATGGCCTTGACTCAAACACCTGGCCCACCTGGAACCCATGTAAACTAGTGTATTGTATGGAACCCCATGGAAACAGGAAAGGAATTTAAACCCTTTAACTACGAATTTAAACTACAGTAACCATTCATTATATGGGAAACCAACCATTGTGTATGGGAAACCACTGGAACCATTGTGTATGGGAAACCACTAATGACTAAGGTAAGGAACCATTGTGTATGGGAAACCAATAGGGAACCATTTTGTATGGGAAACCACTGGGGAACCATTGTGTATGGGAAACCACTAGGGAATCATTGTGTATGGGAAACCACTGGGGAACCATTGTGTATGGGAAACCACTGGGGAACCATTGTGTATGGGAAACCACTGGAACCATTGTGTATGGGAAACCACTGGAACCATTGTGTATGGGAAACCACTAATGACTAAGGAACCATTGTGTATGGGAAACCACTAATGACTAAGGAACCATTGTGTATGGGAAACCACTAATGACTAAGGAACCATTGTGTATGGGAAACCACTAATGACTAAGGTAAGGAACCATTGTGTATGGGAAACCACTAGGGAACCATTGTGTATGGGAAACCACTAGGGAACCATTGTGTATGGGAAACCACTAGGGAATCATTGTGTATGGGAAACCACTAGGGAATCATTGTGTATGGGAAACCACTAGGGAATCATTGTGTATGGGAAACCACTGGAACCATTGTGTATGGGAAACCACTAGGGAATCATTGTGTATGGGAAACCACTAGGGAATCATTGTGTATGGGAAACCACTAGGGAATCATTGTGTATAGGAAACCACTAGGGAACCATTGTGTATGGGAAACCACTAGGGAATCATTGTGTATGGGAAACCACTAGGGAATCATTGTGTATAGGAAACCACTAGGGAACCATTGTGTATGGGAAAACACTGGGGAATCATTGTGTATGGGAAAACACTGGGGAATCATTGTGTATGGGAAACCACTAGGGAACCATTGTGTATGGGAAACCACTAGGGAACCATTGTGTATGGGAAACCACTGAAACCATTGTGTATGGGAAACCACTAGGGAATCATTGTGTATAGGAAACCACTAGGGAATCATTGTGTATGGGAAACCACTGGGGAACCATTGTGTATGGGAAACCACTGGAACCATTGTGTATGGGAAACCACTAGGGAATCATTGTGTATGGGAAACCACTAGGGAATCATTGTGTATGGGAAACCACTGGAACCATTGTGTATGGGAAACCACTAGGGAATCATTGTGTATGGGAAACCACTAGGGAATCATTGTGTATGGGAAACCACTAGGGAATCATTGTGTATGGGAAACCACTGGGGAATCATTGTGTATGGGAAACCACTAGGGAATCATTGTGTATGGGAAACCACTAGGGAACCATTGTGTATGGGAAACCACTAGGGAATCATTGTGTATGGGAAACCACTAGGGAATCATTGTGTATGGGAAACCACTAGGGAATCATTGTGTATGGGAAACCACTGGGAATCATTGTGTATGGGAAACCACTAGGGAATCATTGTGTATGGGAAACCACTAGGGAATCATTGTGTATGGGAAACCACTAGGGAATCATTGTGTATGGGAAACCACTAGGGAATCATTGTGTATGGGAAACCACTAGGGAATCATTGTGTATGGGAAACCACTAGGAAATCATTGTGTATAGGAAACCACTAGGGAATCATTGTGTATGGGAAACCACTAGGGAACCATTGTGTATGGGAAACCACTGGGGAATCATTGTGTATGGGAAACCACTAGGGAATCATTGTGTATGGGAAACCACTAGGGAATCATTGTGTATGGGAAACCACTAGAACTCATAAATTTCTATTGATCATTCATTTCAATGCGCAAAATCTCATCGCAACTTTAATTTCATGCCATCTTATCAAATCCGTCTTCACTGCAATGAGGCTGCTGTCTTCAAAAAAACGAATCCCTAGAAGATGTCGATGCCATCAAGGTCTCGTTTTGCTTCAACTGAAGCAGCCGCCTGCCTGCCTGCGTGCCGGTCTGTCTGTCATTGCTGGCAAAGGCCGGAACCGCTGGATTTGCCTGACAGGGCCTTTGCGTGCTTTGCAAATCTTGCGCTGCAGATTCTGCCTGTCTCCGCTTGACTCTGCAAGAAATTGTCTTTTGTAGGGCCGGAAGCGGAAAATTTGTCTGTCTTCAATTGTTTCCAAGCAATTTCCTGGACTCATTTTTCCTATAGCCCGAGCGAAATGACATCAGGCTGTCTGCTTTCATCTGCTTCAAGCGTTGCTTTGATTTAAAAAAAAATCTTTTTTGTTGCCTGGCGCCGCCGCCGCCGTCGCCATCCTCAGAATGAGGATTTTGAGGCGGGTTGGAGGGAGGAGAACTCATCCACAAAAAAACATTGAACAGAAAAATAATTGAAACTGGAATAACAAAAGGCCAAACTGTGAGGCAAGAAGTATACACGGCATAAAACACATATTACATATTAGGCTAGGTGAGGTAAGTGAGCCTGATGAAGTGCTCCGCATCCTCAGCACTGGACCCCCCCCCCGATGTCCCTGCGATTCTCCTGTCAGACAGCCTCCCAAATCACTGTACTGCCCGGGGTCATGATGAAGCATCCGATAGATTTCATCGCTGACTTGACTACAAAACGCATGTGCATTGATTCACAGGCAGCTGAGCTGTTAGACCTCAACATCCCGGAATATTAGGCTAATCCCCACAGCCAGGCAACCCAATAATATCCTCCCAGACCCGATGGTTGGCGAATAGCGGCCTGGCCGTGGATCCGCCAGGGCGAGCCGCCATTGGCCAGCAGGCGGCTCCGGTGGTCCGCAGCCCCCACCTCCTCTTGTCCCGGATTTCAAGCCGCGCCATTCTAAAAACGTCAAATAAGCCTTTGCTAAAACTGACAGTTGAGGCTCCCCGACCTTCTCCTGATTGAATTTACTTTTGCCAAAGAGACAGTTCCCACCGCCAGAAGACCGCAACCGGCTTCTTGTTAAAGATTAATAAAACAATCCAAGAGACGGACAGACACAGAGAGAACCGCGTCACAAACAAGACCATCGGAGTCTGAGGAAGCTGCATCGCACACAGGAGAATCGCCCCGAGGCTGACCAAGCCAGCCTGCAGTCCCAACTCTGTTCTGTATTTAAGAATTGTCACTTTCAATTAGCTGCTAATTGGACAGCTGAATCGGCTGGGGCCGCCGCCAACTTTTGCAAAGCACAGAGAGAGAGAGAGGAGAACTCCTTATGACTTCTCAGTCGCAGCAGCATATGGTGAGCTGTTTAGCCAGTGACAGTCTCAAATTTGTAGGGTTATGTCATCATTAGAGATTGCTCTGTGGTGCACTAATGCTTCCATCCAGAATTATAAACTCATCTATCAGCTCATATGGAAATTTTGTGCTTTATCTTTTTCATTATCGATTCTCTGATGACATTGAATAGTCTCATTCGATCTAGTCTCATTCTATCTAGTCTCATTCTTTCTAGTCTCATTCTATCTAGTCTCATTCTATCTAGTCTCCATTTTATCTAGTCTCATTCTATCTAGTCTCATTCTATCTAGTCTCATTCTATCTAGTCTCATTCTATCTAGTCTCATTCTATCTAGTCTCATTCTATCTAGTCTCATTCTATCTAGTCTCATTCTATCTAGTCTCATTCTATCTAGTCTCATTCTATCTAGTCTCATTCTATCTAGTCTCATTCTATCTAGTCTCATTCTATCTAGTCTCATTCTATCTAGTCTCCATTTTATCTAGTCTCATTCTATCTATAGTCTCATTCTATCTATAGTCTCATTCTATCTATAGTCTCATTCTATCAAGTCTCATTCTATCTAGTCTCATTCTATCTAGTCTCATTCTATCTAGTCTCATTCTATCTAGTCTCCATTTTATCTAGTCTCATTCTATCTATAGTCTCATTCTATCTATAGTCTCATTCTATCTAGTCTCATTCTATCTAGTCTCCTTCTTTCTATAGTCTCATTCTATCTAGTCTCATTCTATCTAGTCTCATTCTATCTAGTCTCATTCTATCTAGTCTCCTCTTTCCATCTCATGTCTCCACGGTCCTCCTCAGCCTCCCATTCCTCATCCGCAAAAGCCCATTCTCTGCAATCCTCACCACCCACCGCAGTTATCCTTGGCTTCTGATGGAGTTGAGGACTTCAATAGCGCTGGCGCTTACGCGGCAGCAGCTGCCAGCAACTCGGCCTCATCCTGCACCCCGAACTCGGCAGGAGACGCTGCCTCGGTGGGCTCCAACTCCGTAGTTCAAGCGGCGGCCGCCGCTATGGCAGCGGCAGCGGCAGCGGCTGCAGCGGCGTCAACATCGGCATCAAGCGTCGGAGTCGGGCACTTCAACAACAGCGCCAACAGCTGCAGCGCTGGAGGCAGCCCGCACCATCCGGGAGGGCAGGACGAGTTGAACAAAGGCCGAGACCAGATGTTCAAGTGAGTGCACAGGTATACAGTATATAGAACAGGTGTACCACCGGGGATAGTGACCGGCTTGCACTGGTAGTTGCATTGGTGTGACAGGCAGTTAAAAGAGAGAGACCGGCTTTCCTGCAGTGACAGTTGCATTGGTGTGACAGACAGGTGAGAGAGAGACCGGCTTTCCTGCAGTGACAGTTGCATTGGTGTGACAGACAGGTGAGAGAGAGACCGGTATTCCTGCAGTGACAGTTGCATTGGTGTGACAGACAGGTGAGAGAGAGACCGGCTTTCCTGCAGTGACAGTTGCATTGGTGTGACAGACAGGTGAGAGAGAGACCGGCTTTCCTGCAGTGACAGTTGCATTGGTGTGACAGACAGGTGAGAGAGAGACCGGCTTTCCTGCAGTGACAGTTGCATTGGTGTGACAGACAGGTGAGAGAGACAGAGAGACCGGCTTTCCTGCAGTGACAGTTGCATTGGTGTGACAGGCAAAAAAGGCAGGTTTTCCAGTGACAGTTACTCAGACGTGACAGAGCCATATCACTATATATCAAGGGACCGTGAATCTTTGACCCCTCCGGTTTATCAGAGGCCGCCCCCCGTTGATCCCAGGATTAAGAAAACCGCCGTTTCATGGCTGGCTGCCACATGCAACCTGAGCAGGCAGATGGGGTCCGCAATCTCTTGTATTGTATACTACTGATAAAGCGGTAGGGTGCCCGCGGTGAGCGCAAGTTCACCGTCTCCTGCACACACACAAGTATATATACACATACATATATGGAAGCAGATAGCGATAAGCTCGCGGGCAAACAGACCTGCAGGGTTGGCCAGATATAGATGGAGCTGAGCTGCTGACTTTTCATTCCCAGAGCCCATCGGGTTGGGAATAAATTCAAATAATATTGGGAACGGCTTCTTGACCCACTTCCCTGAGATTGCAGGGCCGCGAGCAGTCACTTCGCCACGATATTTAAACTGTTTCAACAACTGATGTGCGCGCCTATAGCGTGATTTATGACCTAGTCGGAATGCCTTTGATGATGCTGCAATGTATAAATATAATGCACTAGGCGTCTGCAGATGACAGTCATAAGTGGCTATTTTATTGACATGGCATGGGAAGGCAGGAGCGAATATGGAAAGGTTAAGAGCTATGGAGAAAGGATATTGCAGGCTGTGAATAGGGACAAAGACAGAAGAGACAGGGAGAGATAGAGATGGACAGGGAGAGAGATAGAGATGGGCAGGGAGTGAGATAGAGATGGACAGGGAGAGATAGAGATGGGCAGGGAGAGAGATAGAGATGGACAGGGAGAGAGATAGAGATGGGCAGGGAGAGAGATAGAGATGGGCAGGGAGAGAGATAGAGATGGGCAGGGAGTGAGATAGAGATGGGCAGGGAGAGATAGAGATGGGCAGGGAGAGAGATAGAGATGGGCAGGGAGAGAGATAGAGATGGACAGGGAGAGAGATAGAGATGAGCAGGGAGAGAGATAGAGATGGGCAGGGAGAGAGATAGAGATGGGCAGGGAGTGAGATAGAGATGGGCAGGGAGAGAGATAGAGATGGGCAGGGAGAGAGATAGAGATGGGCAGGGAGAGAGATAGAGATGGGCAGGGAGAGAGATAGAGATGGGCAGGGAGAGAGATAGAGATGGGCAGGGAGAGAGATAGAGATGGGCAGGGAGAGAGATAGAGACGGACAGGGAGAGAGATAGAGATGGGCAGGGAGAGAGATAGAGATGGGCAGGGAGTGAGATAGAGATGGGCAGGGAGAGAGATAGAGAGGGGCAGGGAGAGAGATAGAGATGGGCAGGGAGTGAGATAGAGATGGGCAGGGAGAGAGATAGAGAGGGGCAGGGAGAGAGATAGAGATGGGCAGGGAGTGAGATAGAGATGGGCAGGGAGAGAGATAGAGATGGGCAGGGAGAGAGATAGAGATGGACAGGGAGAGAGATAGAGATGGGCAGGGAGAGAGATAGAGATGGGCAGGGAGTGAGATAGAGATGGACAGGGAGTGAGATGGGCAGGGAGAGAGATAGAGATGGACAGGGAGAGAGATAGAGATGGACAGGGAGAGAGATAGAGATGTGCAGGGATAGAATGGGGCAAGTTATGAAATGAATTTTAAAAATGGAAATAAGAATATGCTAGGAAAAAACAGTAAGAGGCTCTGTGCAGGGTGCTAGTGGCGGCAGGATCACGGATGGAGAGTGGATAGAGCAGCAGATAGAACTACTGTGCTATGTCGGCATCAGAGATTCGCAAGCCGCAATTCTCTTTCGCGTATGGGATAACGAATCGTGACCTTAATCCCCCCTCTCTCTGTGTATTGGTGAGAGGAGCCCCGAAAGAGCGGCACTTAACCAAACTTCTGTCGGCACGTTTAGTAAATAACTGCAGGGGTTCTGGTGAGAGAGGGGAGAGGCGGCGGAGGCGGGGAGGGCAGCGGCAGACGGACAACTTCCCCGCCTGTTGCTGGTGCCGCAATTGCAGTTTCAAAGCATACCCGACTGAAAGAAATGATGGCGCGTTGATGGGGAAGAGGCTGTCACGCTTCTTGCACACATTGTGGTCTTCGTCTGGGCTCTCTGTTTCCATCAAGAATTTAATTAACACTTGCTTTTATTGCAGACACCCGATGTTCCCGCTGCTGTGTCTGATCTTCGAGAAGTGCGAGCTGGCCACCAGTGCACCGCGCGAGATCGGGGCGGCCAGCGTGCCAGGCGGTGACGTGTGCAGCAGCCAGAGCTTTGAGCAGGACATCGCCGAGTTCGCCAGAGAGGTAACACGAATTCGACACTGCCTGTGCCGGCATTACTCTATCCAGGCTGTTCTATCACTCTATCCATACTGTTCTATCACTCTATCCAGCCTGTTCTATCACTCTATCCATACTGTTCTATCACTCTATCCAGACTGTTCTATCACTCTATCCATACTGTTCTATCACTCTATCCAGACTGTTCTATCACTCTATCCATACTGTTCTATCACTCTATCCAGACTGTTCTATCACTCTATCCAGGCTGTTCTATCACTCTATCCAGGCTGTTTTATCACTCTATCCAGCCTGTTCTATCACTCTATCCAGGCTGTTTTATCACTCTATCCAGACTGTTCTATCACTCTATCCAGACTGTTCTATCACTCTATCCAGGCTGTTTTATCACTCTATCCAGGCTGTTCTATCACTCTATCCAGGCTGTTTTATCACTCTATCCAGACTGTTCTATCACTCTATCCAGACTGTTCTATCACTCTATCCAGCCTGTTCTATCACTCTATCCAGGCTGTTTTATCACTCTATCCAGGCTGTTCTATCACTCTATCCAGGCTGTTTTATCACTCTATCCAGGCTGTTCTATCACTCTATCCAGGCTGTTCTATCACTCTATCCAGGCTGTTCTATCACTCTATCCAGGCTGTTTTATCACTCTATCCAGGCTGTTCTATCACTCTATCCAGGCTGTTTTATCACTCTATCCAGGCTGTTCTATCACTCTATCCAGGCTGTTCTATCACTCTATCCAGGCTGTTCTATCACTCTATCCAGGCTGTTTTATCACTCTATCCAGGCTGTTCTATCACTCTATCCAGGCTGTTCTATCACTCTATCCAGACTGTTCTATCACTCTATCCAGGTTGTTTTATCACTCTATCCAGACTGTTCTATCACTCTATCTAGACTGTTCTATCACTATCCAGCCTGTTCTATCACTCTATCCAGACTGTTACATTTATAGATTTCCATTAAATAGAAACCTAAAGACTTGCTTTTGCAGTATACTCCACGGTAATCACAATTTATGGTAGATTATAAATCTGCACTTGATGCAGACCGACCGCACACGGGGCTATCTCAGCTAAAATTTATCACACCCCAGTACAAGCGCACCGGCCATCCAACTTCTTTCCAAACGCGATCGAATTATAAAATTTCCTGACAAATTTTCAAATAAAACACAAAAGACAGGGAGGCTTAGCCGGCCTGTTTTCCAAGAAGTTTCGATTGCTATTTTGCTGCTTTTGCAGCGGGGCCCAGCGGCGGGGGCGGGCGAAATGGAGCAAGCATTCAAGCTATCTATAGCCCATACACCATGGCGGCTCGCTCTTAGAGATCTATGCAGCAGGGAGCGGAGCCCGGGCCGCGGTGTGTAGGAAGGAAGCCAAGCGAAAAGGAGGGGGAAATTTTTGGAACTGAAGGGAAAGCCAAAAGCAGAGAAAGAGGAAGAGAGAAAGGAAGAGAGAGAAGAAAGGATCGGGCACAAACCAGGTGTGTGTGGGGGGGGGCGGCAGCGTGCGGGGCCTTTTGACAGCCCATGATTGATGGTCCACGGCCTCTCCTCCGATCCCCTCCGCTCCCCCCACCCAATTCCCAGTGCTTTTTGCTGCTTTGGCAATACACAAGCAAGGCCCAGCCGTGCCTGTTCCCTGCGCCCCCCCCCCCTAGAAGGGCGATATTGCCTGCTCGCTTCTTCACAGAAAATGAGGAGGAAGTTGAGGCCCGGCTATTCTTCTTTAGTTAGGACGGGACAATTCAAGGCATCGGCTTGAGCTGTAGGAGTACAGTGTATAATATGAGTGAGCTGGGGGAATGAAACAATTGGCTGGCTTCCCCACCACCCCCCCCCCGAGTTTAATTTTCGACTTCTCGTCGAGGCCTTAAAGAAAAAAGCCAACCGACGTGATTGATGAGGTCGAGGCCGGCCCGGCCCGAGCGGGACTTCAAAGCCGCCGGGAGAATTCCGGTCGGTCGGGTCTCCGCGGTCTTCGACTTGCCGTCTAGGGAGAGAGAGGGGGGAGTTTTCTCGGTTGCCATGGTTACGTCATTAGCACCTTGGATGCGATAGTTGCAGAGCCTTCCTAACGCTGTCGGACATCAAGTCCTGTGCATCGCCCAGGGCTAATTAGCGACCTATTTTGGTCGTTTCTTAGAAAGAATTTCGTGTTCGCCCACTACAGAAAGCCCAGATACTTCAAGATTTGCATTTTGAACTGACAAATTTAGGCTTAAACTCAAGAAAATCCATCTCGATCCCGAAACAAGCAATTTTCAGAGCACCTTGTCACAGATTTTAATCTAAATTCCGTTTCATCTTACAGCTGAATGAATTATCCATAACTTAGCTTTATGAAAATTCTAAAAATAAACAACCATCTCACCGGTGCTCACGGGTTCCTGACACTTTTCAACAAACCTGACACATCCGTACATCCCCCTGACAAGTTATGGCACCTCCTGACACATCATGACACGCCCTGACACATTATGACATTCCCTGACACCCCAGACACATTATGACACGCCCTGACACATCATGACACATCCTGACACATCATAACACATCAATATCGACACATCCTGACGCCCTGACACATAATGACACTCCCTGACACATCATGACACGCCCTGACACATCATGACACGCCCTGACACATCATGACACCCCCAAACACATCATTACACGCCCTGACACATCACGACACGCCCTGACACATCATGACACCCCAAACACATCATTACATGCCCTGACACATCACGACACGCCCTGACACATCATGACACATCATGACACGCCCTGACACATCACGACACGCCCTGACACATCATGACACATCATGACACGCCCTGACACATCACGACACCCCTCGAAACATTCGCACACCCCTGACGTATTTTTCCTTAGCATAAAATTTTTGAAAGAAAAACAGAAGAAAAAAGTGAGTGCTTCAGCTTCTTCCCTCTTTCTACAGGGGGAACCCGCGGGCCCGCCAGCTCTCCATGTCAAAAGTATTGGAGAATCGTGCAAGAGGATTCTTGAAAAAATTTTTTTGCCGACCCGGCATTTCTTTGTGTCCTCATGACTGGGGCTCACAGGCCTCCCGTTTTCATATCGTCTGAAGAATAAGACGGCATATCAATGAGGACCCGACTAGGAAGGAAGACGGCGTGAAGCTGAGTGAGCTGATGGTGGATGCTGGGGAGATGCTTTGGGGGATCAGTTCCAGAGCGCGACGGCTTGACAATTGCCAATGCCGTTGGAGAAACTGTGAGCAGCGGAGCTCTTTGATCGCTGCTCAGTCCGCTGCTCAGCTTTTCCGGCCGCCGGGGACCCCGCAGCCTCCTCTCTCCACCTCTCTCTACCCTCTTCATCGCTATTATTCCTCAGTTCAATTTGGAAGCCGCGTGCTTCCCCGTGCCCGACTCTTGGTTGGCAACAAGCTGTCACCGGGACTGACTGACTCTCTCTCTCTGGGAGCCAAAAAATCTTCAACTTAAAAATTAGATCGCTTGGTCAATCAAAAGGAAAATCCTATGCTAAGAATCCAATTGATAGTGAAATTCTTTACACTTTGCAGCTGGAGAACTCCGACAAGTCCATCTATAGCGGCAACCAGGATCTTGACGCGGTGGTGAGCGAATGACTGACACCCCCTGACACATCCTGACACGCTTGACTCATCTTGACATCCCTGACACCCCCTGACACATCCTGACACGCCTGACACATTCTGACATCCCTGACACCCCTGACACTCCTGACACTCCTGACACTCCTGACACTCCTGACACTCCTGACACTCCTGACACTCCTGACACTCCTGACACTCCTGACACTCCTGACACCCATGTCACACCTGACACTCCTGACACCCCTGACGCTCCTGACACCCCTGACACTCCTGACACCCTGACACTCCTGACACCCATGTCACACCTGACACTCCTGACACCCCTGACACTCCTGACACTCCTGACACTCCTGACACCCTGACACTCCTGACACTCCTGACACCCCTGACACTCCTGACACTCCTGACACCCCTGACACTCCTGACACCCTGACACCCCTGACACCCATGACATCCCTGACACTCCTGACACCCCTGACACTCCTGACACTCCTGACACCCCTGACACTCCTGACACCCTGACGCCCCTGACACCCATGACATCCCTGACACTCCTGACACCCTGACGCCCCTGACACCCATGACATCCCTGACACTCCTGACACCCCTGACACCCATGACATCCCTGACACTCCTGACACCCCTGACACTCCTGACACTCCTGACACCCCTGACACTCCTGACACCCTGACACCCCTGACACCCATGACATCCCTGACACTCCTGACACCCTGACGCCCCTGACACCCATGACATCCCTGACACTCCTGACACCCTGACACCCCTGACACCCATGACATCCCTGACACTCCTGACACCCTTGGCACCCGATTTAGCCATACGAAAAAGAGAAATAAAGTTTGTACAACCAGAAATGTTTACACAATTTTACAGATGATTCAAGCTGTCCAAGTGCTTCGATTTCATCTGCTAGAAATTGAAAAGGTAAGTCTCCCCGTTTGAAGCTGGATGAAGTCTTCTCTTCTGTGCTCTTTTCACAGAAGCCGCTATCTGATATCATATTCAAACGGCTCAAGGGCGGATTAAACTTAAGCCTCTCTCTGATGCAAAAGCACCCGAGTGAGGGAACTGGGCCCTGCACAGTTTAGAGTGCAGGCAGTTCCGGTGTCTGGACACTGGGACCCCAAACTCCACGCCTTATTAACCGCTAAATTAGATGCAAGGACTCTCATATTAAACTTAAATAAATTCCTTACGAATTTTTTTTCAACTCCCTCGTGAGCGGAGCATGCTGTCCCTAACAATTCGTTTGACACGGGATCACTGGCTGACTGACCATCTGCTCAGCTTTTGCCTGCCCCAGAAATCAGCTGTGCCAACTTATTTTGGTTGCCAACTTATAGCCATAATGTGTTTATAATAGTGGGTGACGGGTAGCATTGTATAAGACAATGGGCAATGACTCTGCGCCGGTTTGACGACCTGTCAAACTGGGAGATTTCGCGTTTCCCTTCCCTGCCACCTGTCCGCCAGGGAGGGAGGGGGGAGCAGAATTCGGTTGCAAAAATGCAAATCAAGCACAACTAAGCGTAAACAGATTTTGATTACGAAACCGTGGTGCAACTGACGGTGCGTGCGTTTTGTGGTTGACTTTCCCAAACGCAAACAGTTGGGCGAAATTTGTTGGAGGGCAACTTGGGCGGCACTTCTAGGCGCTGTCTGACATTAAAATTAGGCGGCTGTCTGACATTTAAATTTGGCTCTGTCTGACATTGAAACTAGGCGGCTGTCTGACATTTAAATTTGGCTCTGTCTGACATTGAAATTAGGCGCTGTCTGACATTGAAATTAGGCGGCTGTCTGACATTTAAATTAGGCGGCTTTCTGACATTTAAATTTGGCTCTGTCTGACATTGAAATTTGCCTCTGTCTGACATTGAAATTAGGCGCTGTCTGACATTGAAATTTACCTCTGTCTGACATTGAAATTTGGCTCTGTCTGACATTGAAATTAGGCGCTGTCTGACATTAAAATTAGGCGGCTGTCTGACATTTAGATTTGCCTCTGTCTGACATTTAAATTAGGCTCTGTCTGACATTACACCTAGGCGCTTTCTGACACCCAAAAGTGCGCCTCCTAACAAACAAATCGGCACTTTTCGACGCTTCACACTTCTCCATCCCTACCCGCATGACTCAACCCTGCTCAAGGTGCATGAGCTCTGCGACAACTTTTGCTCACGCTACATCTCCTGCCTGAAGGGCAAGATGCCCATGGACCTCGTCGTTGAGGAGGGCGCCGGCGGCGGCCAGCGAGATGAGCACCAGCACCACGCCAGCGGGAGCTCGTCCAGCCAGTCGGCCGCTGCTCCAACAGGCGCCGCTAGCAGCATCGACTGCTTGACAACTTCGGCCGAACAAGCCTGCCTGTCGCCGTCGAGTCACAACCTTCAGGCGGCTCAGCAGCTGCAGACTCTGCCGCCGCCGCCACCGCCGCCACCACCGCCGCCGCCGCCGCCGCCGCCGCCGCTACCCCCCACTATGGTGAGTTTACGTTTTCACTCCGCCCCCCGCTGGGTTAGTTGGTGCTGGGGGGGACGGCGGGGGCCCCGGGTCCTTATCGCACCAAGCCATCGAGACGTTGTTGTCCCAGGCATCGGGGTCTGCAGGCTGGTTCGGGGGGACGGGCCAAACAACAGATCTTGTCCACTTTCTTCCCCTTTCAAGAGGGGCGGCCAGCTGTTGCGCTTGTTTACACCCCCGGCTTACACTGGCCAGATATAGATATCGGAAGAAACACACCTAAGGGGGGGAGGGGCGGTTAGAGAAATGGAAAGTGGCCAGATTCATTCACTCAGTTGCCCTATGTGTTGTCTCTCGGTCTGGACTGGAGCCGCCCCCACCCTCTGTTTCGGACCCGAAGCGATGAAGATCGTCGGGCCGAATTCAGTGACGAGTATCTGACAGTTTGATTAATGGGATTCTGCTGGGGCACCAACTGGCGGAGGGCCTCTCCGGTGGGTGAGGGGGCGCAGCCCTTCACAAGCTTCAGGGTCAGGACCCGCCCACTCTCATCCCACACACACACACAAACATAAACTGCTCACCCACTTTCCCCCCTGAAGGCCCCCGCGGCTCAGATTACGGGGGCTCATGATGGCAGTTGCAGTTGGTTGTTGATCAATAATTACAGGTTTGTCAACTGGGCTGGGCAGCCCTTGAAATCACCTTCAGCCACCTCTGCAAGCTTATTAACCGACTATATGCCATAGGTGACCACTGGCGAGCTGGCCAGGAATGCTTAGCCGGCAGAGTTCGAGATTTAGCAAGAAAAAAACCGCTCCTGACGCGACACAACCGATGCGCGCTCGATGATGTCGCAGAACACAGACTGTGGGAAGCTGAGAGTCAAAAATTCTTAACTCCGTGGCAGCATCAGACCCTCTGGCGGCAGACCCGCCGACTAAAAGTCATCAGATATTCCGAAAAATTTCAAAATCATAGAGAGACAAAGCCAGAGTCCCAGCCGCACTGGCTAAGCGGCGTCCCTTTGATGCCTGCGTTTGGTAGACTAGCAAAGAAAATATTAAATGGCTGCGCAGACTTGACAGAGCGAACCTCGGTAAATAGAAAGTTTGAAGAGAGTCGCTCCGGCTCCGGCTATGCTCCAGACTGGGCGGGCGCCGCAATGGAGACAGAAATTCACAACGGAGAAGATGGGGCTTGAAAGTAACAGCGGCTGAGACTGATAGACAGACGGTAGACAAGTTAGTTTAGTTCGCAGCGGGGGGCGGCTGGCTTTGGGCACCGCCCGCAAGTTAGCCGCGAACACATTGAGTTGGGGCTTGGGGCTTTGTGATTCACAGAGAGAGTGTACATGCCTGATGATTAGAAAGTCAGGACCGCTGTACACCCGGTGTGAGCGTGCGTGTGAGTGCAGTGAGGTGTAACAGTCTGACGCGTGACCCCACAGGCAAAAACTCTCACGCCTAAGGGCTTTGTTTAACTCGATTGACTTGTCGAAATTGAGAGCCGGCGATAATCCGCTGGATTATAAATATGAGCATTTATTTTTTCGCGAGTTCGAGTAGGGCCAAACCGAAGCTGGGAGCTCCTCGAATTTGAGATTGCAAACGAGGGCCAGTCCAGACTTTAACTGGTCAGGGGATCTTCGGGTCTCGTGTCTGGTGGTCAAGAGGGTCGGAGCTGACATCGAGTAGCTCTTCAGTACGACAAGGGGGCCCGGCGGGCTGCTCTTGTGTGTTGAGAGAGAAAATTGGAGTTGTCTGCCTCTCAAAGCAGAATTAGTGGCAGCCGAACAGAAAACTGCGTTTGGGCCAGACTTCTGACTATTTAAGTCATGACTAGTCATGGCTTAATCATGGATTTTCATGGCTCGGTTGAAGGTTTTCATGCAGCGAAGTTGACATGGGTCAGGTTGGATCAGTCCTGGGTCAGTCATGGGTCAGTCATGGGTCAGTCATGGGTCAGGGTCAGTCATGGGTCAGTCATGGGTCAGTCATGGGTCAGGGTCAGTCATGGGTCAGTCATGGGTCAGGGTCAGTCATGGGTCAGTCATGGGTCAGGGTCAGTCATGGGTCAGTCATGGGTCATTTATGGGTCAGTCATTGGTCATTGGTCAGTCATGGGTCAGTCATACGGCAGTCGTGGATCTGTCATGAGATAATTAACATTCAAAAAACTCATTCGTTCGAACTTTGTTTCAGTTGTCGCCGCCAGTCAGCAGCCATTATCAGCTTCATCATCAGCATCCTCAGCATCACCACATGCAGCATCATCAGCATCAGCAACAGCACCCCCACCAGCTTCACCATCACCAGCAGCAGCAGCAGCAGATGTTCGCCATGCACCAGTTGGCCCCCATGGCGATGCCCGACAACGACTCGCAGTCGACTCGCTCAGGCGACACGCCCGGACCCAGGCTGGACAGTCACTGCTCGCAGCCGGACACCAGCTCGGACATGGGTCAGTCTTGATTGGGTCATGGGTCAGTAGTGGGTCACTCGTAGTAATAACAATAATATTCGCCAGAGGGCCGCTGGCGCCCTGGCCAGGTTAGTCATGGGTCAGTCGTGTGTCATTCATGGATCAGTGATGGGTCAGTCATAGGTCAGTCGTGTGTCAGTCATGTGTCAGTCGTGTGTCAGTCATGTGTCAGTCAAAGGTCAGTCATGTGTCAGTCATAGGTCAGTCGGAGCCGGCTCATTAAGCAGATTAGAGTCTAATCAGTAGTTAATTAGCAGATCCGCCGCAATGAGACATCCTCGGCTGATCAACTCACTCGGTGAAGAAAAGTAAATAATCTGTGACTAGATAATCCGGGGGGGATTACAGCCTGGGACAGACAGTTGAAAGTTGGCGCTGACAGCTCGGCATCATCAGCGTCCTTGTAGCTGCTGTCCGTGACAGGCGTTGAGTTACCTGGGATTTGTTTTTTTAAATCCCAGTTTTAATGGAGATTGGGATTAAGAAAAGCTCGGAGAAGGAATTAATAAACTGGCCAGCGCATTCGGTAGAGAAAGTCAAATGAGTGCAAATGAGTACAGATGAAGAGGCTGCTGACTGATGAAGAGCGAAACTCGCAAAATCCAGATGCGTACACGCCCGGGGTGATGGATGGCCCCCTCTGCCCAGCCGCAACCCCCCCCCCCCCTACTCAAATCTACTCAACTCTTCGATACTACAAATTGCTTCTTAATCCCAACGAGAGGCCAGCCTCTAAGTTTTATATGCATTGTGTAATAGAGATTCTCTAGCAACAAATGTCAACATTGGTGGGGGCGCTGCTGAGACTCTGTTACCACTTGATTCTCCTGACCCCATAGAGTCCCGATTTGAGAGGTCGACGCAAATACAGAGACGAAGGAGAGAGTCTGGGAAACCGGCAGACTGCAGACTGGTCTGTAGCCCCATCTCCGTCTCCCTTCTTTTTCTCTCTCTCTCCCCCTCTCTCTCTCTCGCCCGTTTCTCTTAGCGCACCGGCAAACTTTGCTCAAATATTGACTGGGCGCCGCTCCCTGCCTCCCTCTCTCTACCTTAAAACGATTATAACTACCCCTCAACAACTCGAAATCGGTAGAGGCCGTGACTCGATACTCAAAGCCAAGAGAGAAAGTCCGTATAATCAACCCGTGCTTTGAAGCGCGTGAACTAAATTGTTAAAAATATCCCGCCTAAGATGGCCAACCAGCTGCGAAAGAGATATCTTGGTAGGTAACGGACTTCAGGACTCTCCCATGCATTTTGCACCACCACCCTCACCAAGCTGACTCCGCTCCCTCCGCTCCCTCCGCTCCCTACTCTCCTTCCGCTCCCTCCGCTCCCTCCGCTCCCTCCGCTCCCTACTCTCCTTCCGCTCCCTCCGCTCCCTCCGCTCCCTCCGTTCCCTCCGCTCCCTCCGCTCCCTCCGCTCCCTCCGTTCCCTCCGTTCCCTCCGCTCCCTCCGCTCCCTCCGCTCCCTCCGCTCCCTCCGCTCCCTCCGCTCCCTCCGCTCCCTCCGCTCCCTCCGCTCCCTCCGCTCCCTCCGCTCCCTCCGCTCCCTCCGCTCCCTCCGCTCCCTCCGCTCCCTCCGCTCCCTCCGCTCCCTCCGCTCCCTCCGCTCCCTCCGCTCCCTCCGCTCCCTCCGCTCCCTACTCTCCTTCCGCTCCCTCCGCTCCCTCCGCTCCCTCCGCTCCCTCCGCTCCCTCCGCTCCCTCCGCTTCCTCCGCTCCCTACTCTCCTTCCGCTCCCTCCGCTCCCTCCGTTCCCTCCGCTCCCTCCGCTCCCTCCGCTCCCTCCGCTCCCTCCGCTCCCTCCGCTCCCTCCTCTTCACTCCGCTGCCTCAACTCCAATATGAGGTTCAACCCAAATTTTCCACGGCCCCGCAGGCGACGGCATGGACAACTCCGTGGGCAGCGGCGAGAACACGGACGATCTCGATGCGGACGAGAAAGGCGCCAAACGGCAGAAGAAGCGCGGCATCTTCCCGAAATGCGCCACCAACATTATGCGCGCCTGGCTGTTCCAGCATCTCAATGTGAGGAGAAAATTATACTTTAACTCTCAGGGACTCACCATCAACCCAGCTAAATCCCCAACCTCATCCGATTTCAGCATCCCTACCCGTCTGAGGAGCAGAAGAAACAGCTGGCCTCGGACACCGGTCTGACCATACTGCAGGTGAACAATTGGTGAGCGGCCCGCATCTGTGTACCTGACTGCACCTGTCCTCACAGTATGCTAACATGACATTATTAACGATTCTTCAGGTTCATCAACGCCAGGAGAAGAATTGTCCAGCCAATGATTGACCAATCAAATCGAGCAGGTGAGACTGTCTTTCCAACTGATGAATTACTATGTTTGTTTGTTTCAAATATAATCAGTGACCAATATTGCAAACAAAGAGTCCTAATACAAGATATTTCAACGATAGACTTTAACACAAAATATCAGATTCCGAATCGCAGATCCCAGATTCAAATCGTAGATCACAAATCCTAAATTCCAGATCCCAAATCCCTGATTCAAAATTCCAGATCCCAAATCCCAGATCCCAGATCCCAAATCCTATATCCCAAATCCCAGATCCCAAATCCTATATCCCAAATCTCAGATCCCAGATCCCAAATCCTATATCCCAAATCTCAGATCCCAAATCCCAGATCCCAGATCCCAAATTCCAGATCCCAAATTCCAGATCCCAAATCCCAGATCCCAGATCCCAAATTCCAGATCCCAAATTCCAGATCCCAAATCCCAGATCCCAAATCCCAGATCCCAAATCCCAGATCCCAAATCCAAAATCCCAGATCCCAAATCCCAGATCCCAAATCCCAGATCCCAAATCCCAGATCCCAAATCCCAGATCCCAAATCCCAAACCCCAGATCCCAAATCCCAGATCCCAAATCCAAAATCCAATATTCCAAATCCCAAGTCATAATCTATAATCTCAAATCCCAAATCCAATATTCCAAATCCCAGATCCCAATCTTAAATGACATATTTCGAAGCTTCCAGCTCCTAAATCCCAAATCCCAAATACCGGATCGCAGCCTGGCATCCTAAATCAACTCCGCTCTCGCACTCATTGTCTTGCGTCTGCCCGTTGGCCGCCGGCGACCGCAGGAAAAAATCAAAGGGATAAATTATTATCAGTGATTGATAATTATCCATAAACACAGGGCGGGCCACCCAGTTCGCACCAGCTCGCCTCCCCCAATTAACTGTGCCATAGCGAGACCGAGGACTGTCGCCCCCCCCCCGCAATGATAGCATAGAAATGACGCCCACTGAATGACCCAGCAGAAAAATACGCTCTGCAATGGTCTGCTTCTCTATTCACTCACTGTGTGTGCATGTGAAAGAGAGAGCAGCTCCAGTGAAACGATACCGCTTATTACGGACTCAGGAGCGGCCTGTGTCTGTCTGGATGGCTGGCTGCTGGTGGCGCGCCAATTTTATTGTCAAAACCTCCGCCAGCCTCGCTTTTTTGATTGATCGGCCGCGCTGCTTGAACTTCCGCCTTGGGACCAGCCGGGCTTGGCCTTGGATCGGGGGTTTTGGGGGGGGGGGCTGCTCAAAGCTCAGTCGGATTTGGAATTGTAGCCTCCTGCAATGATGGGGGCTCAAAGTGGCCGCCCAAGGAGACCCAGGGCCAGAGTCTGGAGTCGCAGCAGCTTCCCCCTAAGCCCTTGTTTCCAGACAACTGCGGCCTGATTGTAGTGATACGAATCGTTGAATTCCAGGAATTTCGCTTCCGCTCCCTCCGCTCCCTCCGCTCCCTCCGCTCCCTCCGCTCCCTCCGCTCCCTCCGCTCCCTCCGCTCCCTACTCTCCCTCCGCTCCCTCTGCTCCCTCCGCTCCCTCCGCTCCCTCCGCTCCCTCCGCTCCCTCCGCTCCCTCCGCTCCCTCCGCTCCCTCCGCTCCCTCCGCTCCCTCCGCTCCCTCCGCTCCCTCCGCTCCCTCCGCTCCCTCCGTTCCCTCCGCTCCCTCCGCTCCCTCCGCTCCCTCCGCTCCCTCCGCTCCCTCCGCTCCCTCTTAAAGTTACTGTTTAGTCAATTAAAACAAAATTTTATTTTTCTACGTCGAATGCAATTGGCCAATCTAGCTTTTCAAAAACCAGGCTGGCATGGGCAGATGCATAGCTTACAATTGTCTGAAAGCGGGGGGCTGGGGTTCGGATCCGCTGCCCCCCCCCCTCAGCGAGAGAAAGACAGACAATTTTAGAAAAAGAGTCAGCAAAAAAACTGACGAGTTTTTCTGAAACTGAAAAAAAACACGCTAGAAAATGGAAAATCAATGGCGGAAGAGCCGCTCCCCCCAGGTGATCCCCACTGCTGACCGCTCGGAGCTCATAAATCTGTCACAACCTCATCGCGCCCAATATCCTGCTCAAGGATCTCACAGCAAAATCAAATCCGACAACGGGGCAGCGGGTGGGATTCGGACAGCTGGGCTGTTGGCACTGCAGACGGCAGCTGAACTTGTAGCAATTGAAAAAAACAAATTTTAAATCGGAAAAATTTGTCACAATTTATCAAATTCAAAAACTGATTTCAAACAAGAAAATTTCGTTCTTAAATTCCACAATTCCTGCTACCTAAATCCCAGTCCCATACCCGAAAATCCCAACTAAATCCCAAATTGGATTCTCGAATCCCAAATCCCATTCCCGAATCCCGAATCCCATTCCCGAATCCCAAATCCCATTCTCGAATCCCGAATCCCATTCCCGAATCCCAAATCCCATTCCCGAATCCCAAATCCCATTCCCGAATCCAAAATCCCATTCCCGAATCCCAAATCCGATTTCCAAATCTCGAATTCAATTCCCGAATCATAAGTCCCATTATTCATTTCCCCAATCAATTCCAAATAATTAATGGCCATTTAGGACCCGAATTCCCCGTGCTAAATTCATAATCTCTTGCAACAATCCCGAACCACAGGACCCCACGGCTACAGTCCAGAAGCAGCCGCCTATTCACCCTATACCATGGAGACGCAGCAGCTGGCCTACGGCAGAGCAGGTGAGAATTGGCCTTTCTATCGACTGAGATAATCAACCATCAAAATTCAAACTTAAAAATAAAGCAGTACATTTGTGATGCAGCCAAAGATCCCAAATCCCAGATCCCAAATCTCAGATCCCAAATCCCAGATCCCAAATCCCAGATCCCAAATCCCGAATCCCAAATCCCAGATCCCAAATCCCAGATCCCAAATCCAGATCCCAAATTCCAGATCCCAAACCCAGATCCCAAATCTCATATCCCAAATCCCAGATTCCAGATCCCAGATTCCAAATCCCAGAATCCAAATCCCAGATCCCAAATCCCAGATCCCAAACCATAAATCCACATCGCTCACAATCCGCAGGCTTCCCCAGCGCGGCAGCGGCGGCCGCCCTGTCCTACCAGGGCTATCATCACGCGGCCTACCCTGGCCAGGACATGCTGGCCGGCTTCCAGCATCCGCACATGATGATGTCTGCCGCCCATGCCGCCTCGGCTGCCCACTACATGTACGGCGGCAGCGGCATCGGCCAGCAGGCAGTTTCGCCGCCGCCACAGTCGCAGCAGCCGCAGCAGCAGCAGCAGTCGCTGCATCATCACGCTGTCGGGCCCAGCTCGCATCATCAAGGATACCAGCATCACCAGCACCAGCATCATCTTCATCATCATTCGACTGCGGCGGCTGCGGCGGCAGCTGCCGCGGCCGCGGCTGCCGTAGCCGCTGAGGGCGTCTCCGTTGTGTCGCCCGACCTGCTGTCGTAACGCCGAAAAACCGACTGACTGTTCCTAACCATTCGATTCCCCCTCGTACCGAGCAGCTTAATCCCCGGATTAACAGAGCATCTTTACACTATCTTGATTACTCTCTCTCCCCCTCTCCATCTCCCTCTCCCTCTCCCTCTCCCTCTCCCTCTCTCTCTCTCCCTCTCTCCCTCTCCCACTCTCCTTCTCTCTCGATCTCTCTTTGTCTCTCCCTTTCCTTCCCTAGCCCTTGTGCAACCCGGAGACAGCATTGTTTCGCCGCAGACACCGGCGGGAAAGCAGGATGATGGATGGACCTGGCTTGGCCCGCATCCTTCTCCCCCCCCCCGTTCCCGGATCCTGCCGGCGACTCGATGACTCAATTTTTATCCCATTCGAGCATACTTCCCATAAATTCCATGGTATTAACTCTAGGGGCATTGTTTGGCCGGTATACAATATAAATATGTCGCATTGTCAGATAGCCATTGTTCCCGCTCCCAAAATCCCATCGCTCACATAATCTGTACATGTTTCTCTCCCGAAGCAACTCAAAGCTACTCGAACGCATTCTGAACACAGCAATTGCTTTTGTTTGAGGCGCGGGTGGCTTTCTGAGTTGTTGGTGATTTTTGCGCTAACGAGAGAGAGAGGGAGAGAGGGAGAGAGGGAGAGGGAGAGACAGAGACTGCTGAAGTGCCGCTGAGGGTCTCTTGTTCCTGTTTATTCACAGTTCACTTTGCTCCGCCAGTCAAGCGCTCAGCGCTATTGACAAATTAATAACATCTCAGCAAAGATGTTCAGTTTCAACCCGTCTATTTGCCTATTGTAAGTTTTTCGCTTTGCATAAATAATATTGAAAATCTCAAGACTACATGTTTGTCAGTCTTTGTTGAGGACACTCTCTGTGCCGTGTGTTTTTTAAATCTTTCTCTTTCGCTTTGGCTTTGATAAAGCAACGGTTCCCCACCCTCCCTGACACCGCTTCGCGCCCAGAAATCTCTTGTCTGTCATTGCTTGTCCGCCAGCGCACCCGTGTCTCCCCACACAAATAATATGTAGCTCTGTATCTATGCAGTACCGCTTCAAACATTGATGAATTAATGAGCTCTGCTAATATTGAATAAGATAAAATGTTTGCTTGTGCATCCAAACTTTTCTCAAGTGTCCCGTCACAGGCGTATGATTTGACATTGCTAACCTAAGCTGGGTCAGCTGGAATGTCAAAGAAATGATAATTATATTTAAATATAAATACATGAAGATTCTATTGCGTGTGTCTTTAGTATGTGTAGACTAACAACTTCACTGCGGCTTGCGCGTCTTGGTGTGTTTTAAATTGAGATTAGACAGGGTGAGAGTGAGACAGGGTGAGAGTGAGACAGGGTGAGAGTGAGACAGTGTGAGAGTGAGACAGGGGTAGAGAGTGAGACAGGGGTAGAGAGTGAGACAGGGCGAGACAGTGAAACAGGGTGAGACAGTGAGACAGGGTGAGAGAGTGAGACGGGGCGAGAGAGTGAGACTGGGTGAGACAGTGAGACAGGGTGAGAGAGTGAGACAGGGTAAGACAGTGAGACGGGGCGAGACAGTGAGACAGGGTGAGAGAGTGAGACGGGGTGAGACAGTGAGACGGGGCGAGAGAGTGAGACAGGGTGAGAGAGTAAGACAGGGTGAGAGAGTGAGACGGGTGAGACAGTGAGACGGGGTGTGAGAGTGAGACAGGGTGAGAGTGAGACAGGGTGAGAGTGAGACAGGGTGAGAGTGAGACAGGGTGAGAGTGAGACAAGGTGAGAGTGAGACAGGGTGAGAGTGAGACAGGGTGAGAGTGAGACAGGGTGAGAGTGAGACAGGGTGAGAGTGACAGGGTGAGAGAGTGAGACTATAAGAGTGATATATGGCCGGCAGCAGTTGAAACAAATCGGTGATCAGCGGACACAATAAATCAGGGGGGGGGCAGCTCCGATCAGGGCAGACAATGGCTATCAGATTATAGCTGTTATATTATTGCTGGATGGGCGGCAGTAGCAGCTGGAAGCGGCCGCCCAGCCCAAACGCACAGCGGGACGCCTCCAACCTGCTAATGATCGGGCAGGCGCGGCGCGCTCGCGAGCCGGCCGAACCCCGACCGAGGCCAGTTGTTAGCCGTGGGGTGGCGGGGCAGGACAATCGCGAATTTCCAACACGGGTTATGCAGAGATTGTTGGAATGCGGAAAACTCGCCCCTCTCTCAGTCTCCCCCTGCATCTGCAGAGAGGCTGTTTCTGTTACCGAGCCGCTAGTGGCGCGAGTGTTTCGGCTGGAGAGGCTGGGGGGGGGGGCGGCCTCGGTAGCTTTTGAAATGTCAGCGGGGGGCGCTTACCCTTGGAAGGAAAGGGATTTGGGATTTGCCCCGCCTCCCCACACAACCCCTTGGCATGGCAACCAAACAGCGGATGGAAAAAGGGGAATATTTAGGAGGAAAGAATGAGAGAAGCGCCGGTGCCATATGCAGCTGTTTCCGCCTTCGGCCAGGGAGATTCAAAACTGGGAGTCAGGAGTGCGCAATCCTCGCGCACTAGAACTTTTTTTATACACTAAGGAGGCCATTCAGTGCCATTCAGAATATATAATAATAATTGATTACACCTGCTCCAATTGAGACAGATGTGCAACCGACAGCTCAGCCGCAGCTATTGCGCGGCGCATCTGAAGGCAAGGACCGGGGGGGGGGTCGCCACACACATCTTCAATTACCCATTTTACAGCCGAGTGAACTGAAGCAATGCAGAGTTTTGTGTCTTGCTCAAGGACACAAATTGTTCCAATGGAATCGGGAATCGAACTCCCGACCTTTCAGTCGCGAGTCCGACGCTCTAACCACTGGGCTACAACCTCCTTTTAGCTGTACATGTACACCCTGAAAGAGCTTTGACTGTGTAAGTAATTGTCTGAAAACTAAGGTCTGAGAGGAAAGGACCGCACTCCAGACGGTCGTTAGTGGGCCTCCTTGACCTCCCCTCTCTTCCGAGCCGCCGGTGAAACGTTCTAGCTTGTACCGTCCGAAAAACTCCGCCTTTGTCGATACGTAATTCTGCCGCGCTAAAATTCCAGCATCTTTCGGATCCTGTCTTGCCCCCTCTCCATTTCTCTCTCTCATGGCCGAGTTGTCAAGCCAGACAGCTGACTCCGAGCTGGAATGCAGTTGGTGGTTGTTTGAAATCCACTGCTGGCACAGGGGACCAAAGCCCAGAGAGACTGCGAGACTTGCACTGCGCTAATTACGAGTATGGGCTGGGGGAACTGACAGTCTCTTGTAGGGCTTGTGCGCGAGATGCAAGCAACTGTGTGGCTGCTGGTGTTTTGATGTGCGATTGACAGCATCAGTAGCGTGACTTAATGGTCACGGCTCTGACCATGAGTGAAATAGGGACAGGGTGAGAGAGTGAGACAGGGTGAGAGAGTGAGATAGGGTGAGAGAGTGAGATAGGGTGAGAGAGTGAGATAGGGTGAGAGAGTGAGATAGGGTGAGAGAGGGTGAGAGAGTGAGACAGGGTGAGAGAGTGAGACAGGGTGAGAGTGAGACAGGGTGAGAGTGAGACAGGGTGAAAGAGTGAGACAGGGCGAGAGTGAGACAGGGTCAGACAGTGAGACAGGGTGAGAGTGAGACAGGGTCAGACAATGAGACAGGGTGAGAGAGTGAGACAGGGTGAGAGTGAGATAGGGTGAGAGTGAGACAGGGCGAGACAGTGAGACAGGGTGAGAGAGTGAGACGGGGCGAGAGAGTGAGACAGGGTGAGAGTGAGATAGGGTGAGAGTGAGACAGGGCGAGACAGTGAGACAGGGTGAGAGAGTGAGACGGGGCGAGAGAGTGAGACGGGGCGAGAGAGTGAGGCAGGGTGAGAGTGAGACAGGGCGAGACAGTGAGACAGGGTGAGAGAGTGAGACGGGGCGAGAGAGTGAGGCAGGGCGAGACAGTGAGACAGGGTGAGAGAGTGAGACAGGGTGAGAGAGTGCGACAGGGTGAGAGTGAGACAGTGTGAGAGTGAGACAGGGTCAGACAGTGAGACTCAGGGACAGAAAGCCAGTTGAATAAATTTGCAGACTCTTGCAGTCTCATAGCTTGGAGGACAGGCCGGACCTTCTTAATCCTAGACTGTTGGCAGGGTACGAGCAGGAGATTTTTGATGAGCTCTTTGATGAGCTGCATTTGATTCGCCATTCTCTGCTCCACTGGCAGCCAGGCGGAGTCGTTAATTAAGTCTGCCTAGCGATCCGATGCAAATCCGGGAGTTTATTAACGATCTGAATTAAACCAACTTGGGACAGACCAGTTCAGCTGATTGCTTAATTAACTACCAGAATTCGTAGCCTTTTTTACTGAACTGATGCACCTTTCTGGGCAGAAATGGTCACCGAAGTTTGGAGCATCGTTTTGTCTAGAGCAGTCAGCTTTTTTTTACTCTCTCTCACCTTGTCTCACTGTCTCACCTTGTCTCACTCTCTTCCCCTGTCTCTCACCCTGACTCATTATCTCACCCCGTCTCACTCTCTCACCATATCTCACTGTCTCACCCTGTCCCACTCTCTTCCCCTGTCTCTCACCCTGACTCATTATCTCACCCCGTCTCACTCTCTCACCATATCTCACTGTCTCACCCTGTCCCACTCTCTTCCCCTGTCTCTCACCCTGACTCATTATCTCACCCCGTCTCACTCTCTCACCATGTCTCACTGTCTCACCCTGTCCCAATCTCTCACCCCGTCTCACTCTCTCTCCCTGTCTCTCACCCTGTCCCACTCTCTCACCCCGTCTCACTCTCTCACCATGTCTCACTGTCTCACCCTGTCCCAATCTCTCACCCCGTCTCACTCTCTCTCCCTGTCTCTCACCCTGTCTCACTATCTCACCCCGTCTCACTCTCTCACCCTGTCTCTCACCCTGTCTCACTATCTCACCCCGTCTCACTCTCTCACCATGTCTCACTGTCTCACCCTGTCTCACTCTCTCACCATATCTCACTGTCTCACCCTGTCCCACTCTCTTCCCCTGTCTCTCACCCTGACTCATTATCTCACCCCGTCTCACTCTCTCTCCCTGTCTCTCACCCTGTCCCACTCTCTCACCCCGTCTCACTCTCTCTCCCTGTCTCTCACCCTGTCTCACTATCTCACCCCGTCTCACTCTCTCACCCTGTCTCTCACCCTGTCTCACTATCTCACCCCGTCTCACTCTCTCTCCCTGTCTCTCACCCTGACTCATTATCTCACCCCGTCTCACTCTCTCACCATGTCTCACTGTCTCACCCTGTCTCACTCTCTCACCATATCTCACTGTCTCACCCTGTCCCACTCTCTTCCCCTGTCTCTCACCCTGACTCATTATCTCACCCCGTCTCACTCTCTCTCCCTGTCTCTCACCCTGTCCCAATCTCTCACCCCGTCTCACTCTCTCTCCCTGTCTCTCACCCTGTCCCACTCTCTCACCCCGTCTCACTCTCTCTCCCTGTCTCTCACCCTGTCTCACTGTTTCACTCCGTCTCACTCTCTCTCCCTGTCTCTCACCCTGTCTCACTGTTTCACCCCGTCTCACTCTCTCTCCCTGTCTCTCACCCTGTCTCACTATCTCACCCCGTCTCACTCTCTCACCCTGTCTCTCACCCTGTCTCACTATCTCACCCCGTCTCACTCTCTCACCCTGTCTCTCATTCTGTCTCACTATCTCACCCCGTCTCACTCTCTTCCCCCGTCTCACTATCTCACCCCGTCTCACTCTCTCACCCTGGCTCACTCTCTTCCCCTGTCTCACTATCTCACTCTGTCTCACTCTCTCACCCTTTCTGAGCCTCACCCTGTTGTCTGACAGCGTCTCCCTATGCCGCTGTCAAATAGTTGGTCTCTGTGATTCATTCCAGCGCTATCCCATAATCCCAATCTTCCATTAGCCATCCAATTTCCCTCATCCCATCGTGGGAAGTGTTTACACCAGGCCTGCACAGTCAGTTAACAGTGGTTTAAATTGCCAGATTTGACCTGACCTAATTCATTGGTCCCATCCCAGCCGCTGTCTACCAGCCAGTCTAGCAATCCACTTGATCTTCCTGGCGCCCAAACCAAAATTCAAGAATTTACAATTGCTTCCGTTTACAAAATGCTGACCAAACCGGATGCCCAAAGTTACAAGTATGTTACCATCATCTGGCTTATCAGTTTGAGTGGTCGCGCCTGGCAACAAATACTATCCACTTGCCTGTTCCCTCGATTGTGTAAACGCCGCTGCAGTGCCAACAAGACGTAATTCAAGGACACCAGGAACTATAATTTTTGCTGTAACTGCCTTATATTAATATCATAGATTGTTAGAAATGATAGGACTGTAGTTTTCGGAGCTTATAGTCTGTGAATTATCCACTTTGTGAATTGACCAGTTTGTGAATTGACCAGTTTGTGAACTGTCGAGTTTGTGAACTGTCTAGTTTGTGAACTGTCTAGTTTGTGAACTGTCTAGTTTGTGAACTGTCTAGTTTGTGAAATGTCTAGTTTGTGAACTGTCTAGTTTGTGAACTGTCTAGTTTGTGAACTGTCTAGTTTGTGAACTGTCTAGTTTGTGAACTGTCTAGTTTGTGAACTGTCTAGTTTGTGAAATGTCTAGTTTGTGAACTGTCTAGTTTGTGAACTGTCTAGTTTGTGAACTGTCTAGTTTGTGAAATGTCTAGTTTGTGAACTGTCTAGTTTGTGAACTGTCTAGTTTGTGAACTGTCTAGTTTGTGAACTGTCTAGTTTGTGAACTGTCTAGTTTGTGAAATGTCTAGTTTGTGAACTGTCTAGTTTGTGAACTGTCTAGTTTGTGAAATGTCTAGTTTGTGAACTGTCTAGTTTGTGAACTGTCTAGTTTGTGAACTGTCTAGTTTGTGAACTGTCTAGTTTGTGAACTGTCTAGTTTGTGAACTGTCTAGTTTGTGAAATGTCTAGTTTGTGAACTGTCTAGTTTGTGAACTGTCTAGTTTGTGAACTGTCTAGCTTGTGAATTGTCCAGTTTGTGAATTGTCTAGTTTGTGAATTGTCAAGCTTGTAAATCTTATAGTTTGTGAAAAAGTTTTTAGTTTGTGAAGTGTCAAATTTGTGAATCATCTAGTTTGTGAAGTGCCTAGTTTGTGATGAGTTCTGCTTTAGAAAGATAATTAGGCAGTTTTTTTGTAGAATTTTTAGTCTGCAGTGAAGAATTTTTCTCATCGCTACTAAATGGCTAATTGCATAAAAATGCAGCCATTATTATTCCCAATACGGCAGGAGTCGGACACAATGGAGGAAAGTTGTAAAGAATTAATTTCTGTCGGTGGGAACAGCAGTGATTTGGGAATTTAACAATTTTTCCCTGCTAAAAGCTTTGGGATAGGAAAAAAACTTTATTTCACGTGGAGTTCAGGTACTCCATTGTCTGCCGCTTTAATGGGCTTGCTAATGTTTTCCTGAGTTTTTCGACTGACTCAATTTGTGCTCAAATCATGTTTTTTTTGTTTCAGCTTAAGCTTATAGAGTTTATTATAATCTTGCAGCATCAAACATAGATTGATTTTCAATCTATGCTTATCATGCTCAGGGGCGTCGCCATGGTTTTTTGATAGGGGGACAAAGCCAAGAATTCTACATGTACATGTACGCTCGTACATATTCTTTTTAGAATCGGTGTTGTCAGCGCCGCAGGCACTCATTTTAGCGCCGCAGGCAATCATTTTAGCGCCACAGGCACTCATTTTAGCGCCGCAGGCAATCATTTAGCGCCGCAAGCACTCATTTTAGCGCCGCAGGCAATCATTTTAGCGCCGCAGGCACTCATTTTAGCGCCACAGGCAATCATTTAAGCGCCGCAGGCAATCATTTAGCGCCGCAGGCACTCATTTTAGCGCCGCAGGCAATCATTTTAGCGCCACAGGCACTCATTTTAGCGCAACAGGCACTCATTTAAGCGCCGCAGGCAATCATTTAGCGCCGCAGGCACTCATTTTAGCGCCGCAGGCAATCATTTTAGCGCCACAGGCACTCATTTTAGCGCAACAGGCACTCATTTTAGCGCCGCAGGCAATCATTTAGCGCCGCAGGCACTCATTTTAGCGCCGCAGGCAATCATTTAGCGCCGCAGGCACTCAGTTTAGCGCCGCAGGCAATCATTTTAGCGCCACAGGCACTCATTTTAGCGCGGCAGGCAATCATTTAGCGCCGCAGGCACTCATTTTAGCGCCGCAGGCAATCATTTTAGCGCCACAGGCACTCATTTTAGCGCGGCAGGCAATCATTTTAGCGCCGCAGGCACTCATTTTAGCGCCGCAGGCAATCATTTAGCGCCGCAGGCACTCAGTTTAGCGCCGCAGGCAATCATTTTAGCGCCACAGGCACTCATTTTAGCGCGGCAGGCAATCATTTAGCGCCGCAGGCACTCATTTTAGCGCGGCAGGCAATCATTTTAGCGCCACAGGCACTCATTTTAGCGCCACAGGCAATCATTTTAGCGCCACAGGCACTCATTTTAGCGCCACAGGCACTCATTTTAGCGCCACAAGCACTCATTTTAGCGCCACAGGCACTCATTTTAGCGCGGCAGGCAATCATTTAGCGCCACAGGCACTCATTTAGCGCCGCAGGCACTCATTTTAGCGCGGCAGGCAATCATTTAGCGCCACAGGCACTATATTTTGTCACCCTGAAGCAAAATTATTGATTTTCATAACGGGTCATGAGGTTGGGTGAGGGGGACAAAGCATTGGCATGTCCCCCCCCACAACTTTTACTGTGGGGGACATGTCCCCCTGTCCCTCCCGGTGGCGAAGCCCCTAATATTTCACTACGTACATTGGGGTATTTTACATAGATAAAACTCGCCAAAGAGTCAGAGCAGAATCAGTTCACTACTTTTCCCATCTGCTCGTCAAACGTCTCACTTCTAAAAGAAGAGATTGTGTCAAAAACATTTGAACCAGAAAGCGGAAATATCGACTGGAACATTTCTGCAGAGCAACTCCAGGCCCCGCTCCGTTGCTGACTTTCTTATTAGAAAAAAATTGGCAAATTCACTAATTCCAGAATCTGTTGCAGACCTTGGGAGCTGCAGAAGCAGAAGGAACTGCAGAGGCCTGGTATCCAAGCAAAAATATCTGAAAAGCTTCCAGTTGCCGTCCTGTCCCAAATCAGGAGACTCTGTGACAGCTTGGCAGAAGAAGGAGTGCGAAACAGAACGAAGAAAAAAAACAAAAAAACAAATGTTAAGGAAAAACTGTGTTTGAAAAATTTCTGCATCGAAAGTGTGGGAGCCAAGAGTCTGGTCTAGCTCAACCTGCACCCATTGATTCTTGAGGAATTCCTTGGGGAGTAGGAGAGAAGAAGAGAGGGGGAAAGGCAGAGGGAATGAGATAGACAAAAGGTTAAAGTGAGACGGAGAGAGTGAGAATGCGAGAAAGAGAGTGAGAGAGAGAGAGTGAGGGAGAGAGAGGGAGAGAGTGAGGAAGAGTGAGGGAGAGAGTGAGGGGAAAGTGAGAGGGAGAGTGAGGGAGAGAGTGAGGAAGAGTGAGGGAGAGAGTGAGGGGAAAGTGAGAGGGAGAGTGAGGGGGAGAGTGAGGTAGAGAGTGAGGGGAAAGTGAGAGGGAGAGTGAGGGGGAGAGTGAGGTAGAGAGTGAGGGGAAAGTGAGAGGAGAGTGAGGGGGAGAGTGAGGTAGAGAGTGAGGGGAAAGTGAGAGGGAGAGTGAGGGGGAGAGTGAGGGAGAGAGTGAGGGGAAAGTGAGAGGGAGAGTGAGGGGGAGAGTGAGGGAGAGAGTGAGGGAGCGAGTGAGGGAGAGAGTGAGGGGGAGAGTGAGGGAGAGAGTGAGGGAGCGAGTGGGGGAGTGAGGGAGAATTCGCGCACCCGAGCCGCAGCCTGTTGCCTGCCTTCTCCAATTATTAAAGCAGCCAAGCCGAGCCGAGCGCAGAGATTAATTGGCCAATTAGGCGTGGCCAAATTTCTTAGAAAATCTCTCACGCAAGCTGAGAGAGAGAGAGAGAGAGAGTTTCATCCTGCATCTTTCCAAGGTTTTACTCTGTTTTGTCTTTTCGAATTTCCTCATTTGCAAGAGAGCGGCGGCACGCAAGCCCCCCCCCCCCCTATTGATCCGGACTTTGGCTGCGAGGCTGCGATGGAGCAGCAAATGAGGCAGAGATTAGGGCTCGGGCAAATCTCCCCGCCATTAATCAGATCCCCACCGCGCGCCGGTCGCCAATCTCTCTCTTCCCCATCGCGCCTGCATCTCCATCCCCAGACCGGAGACCTGTTTTGCTCCGGATTAGTGTCACATCTGACAGGTAGTCAATCATCGGGGCCTGCCCTGCTCGGCGCTCGGCTCGCTGGAGTGCGGCCGGCTTTGGGAAGAATGGAGGGAGGGGGCGGTGGCTGCCCAGCAGCTCAGCTTTCGAATCTCTCTCTGTCTCTCTGCTCATCTTCGCTCTCACTCGGGTCTCTAGCGAAGCCGCCGCCGCCGCCCATTCAACCGTGGCATGGGGCAACGAGTGCTAGCGAGTATCTCCTTATCCGGCCGTGTCACGTAGCTCTTTCACTTCGCATCGCGGCGCTCCCCGAATCCGCCTCGAATAGATAAGCCGCCGCAAACTCCCCTCATCCCCTCCCCGGCACCGGCCTTCTCGAGAGTTCGCTCGCTCGCTTAGTTTTAATATGTGCTAACACCGATGCGAAACTGTGGCGCGTCATTGTCAATGCTGGCGCCTCAGTATCTGTTGGCGCCTCAGTATCTCTGTTTTCGCCTCAGTATCTCTGCTGGCGCCTCAGTATCTCTGCTGGCGCCTCAGTATCTCTGTTGGCGCCTCAGTATCTCTGTTTGCGCCTCAGTATCTCTGTTTGCACCTCAGTATCTCTGCTGGCAACTCACTTACCCATCACGGTGCCTCACTACTTCCCTTGGCGCCTCACTCACTCATCACGGCGCTTCACTACTTCCCTTGGCGCCTCACTCACCCGTCACGGCGCCCCACTACTTCCCTTGGCGCCTCACTCACCCATCACGGCGCCCCACTACTTCCCTTGGCGCCTCACTCACCCGTCACGACGCTTCACTCACTCTAAAACGAATCATTCACCTACAAAGTAAAAGTCGAATTAAAAAAACTGATAATGTAATCTCCAAGTCGCCAAGACAGTCAGAAACTCTATCGTCTTGTAGCAGTGAAGGGGGAGTCAAACTCCCAAGGGAGGCTGGTCTGGCTGGCTGGCTGGCAAATCCCATCATGAAAGCGCGTTATCTGCTCAGGGCCTGACTCACTTCTTACAGCAGGGGGGGGGGGGTTGAAACACATGTTCGAAACAGCTGCCCTGTAGCACTCGGAGGAGATAAATCAGGGACGGCCCAGCCGGGGTCATAAATCACCGGCACAGAGAGACGGAGACAGCGAGTGAGGAAAGTGGAAAACAGTGAGAAATAGAAAGCTCGAGTCTCTCTTACTTGCTGTGCTTCTTCTAGAAGCAGAAATTGTGTTTCTTCTTCGACTTCCGATATTTCATTGAGCTGAACAACACTGCAATTTTGCAATACTTCACTAACAAATAAAGGCAGTTAAATTTTCCAAGCCCTTTACTAAAAGTAATATGATAGGAATCGAACTGATAGATACTAGAGATATAGATAGATAGATAGATAGATAGATAGATAGATAGATAGATAGATAGATAGATAGATAGATAGATAGATAGATAGATAGATAGATAGATAGATAGATAGATAGATAGATAGATAGATAGATAGATAGATAGATAGATAGATAGATAGATAGATAGATAGATAGATAGATAGATAGATAGATAGATAGATAGATAGATAGATAGATAGATAGATAGATAGATAGATAGATAGATAGATAGATAGATAGATAGATAGATAGATAGATAGATAGATAGATAGATAGATAGATAGATAGATAGATAGATAGATAGATAGATAGATAGATAGATAGATAGATAGATAGATAGATAGATAGATAGATAGATAGATAGATAGATAGATAGATAGATAGATAGATAGATAGATAGATAGATAGATAGATAGATAGATAGATAGATAGATAGATAGATAGATAGATAGATAGATAGATAGATAGATAGATAGATAGATAGATAGATAGATAGATAGATAGATAGATAGATAGATAGATAGATAGATAGATAGATAGATAGATAGATAGATAGATAGATAGATAGATAGATAGATAGATAGATAGATAGATAGATAGATAGATAGATAGATAGATAGATAGATAGATAGATAGATAGATAGATAGATAGATAGATAGATAGATAGATAGATAGATAGATAGATAGATAGATAGATAGATAGATAGATAGATAGATAGATAGATAGATAGATAGATAGATAGATAGATAGATAGATAGATAGATAGATAGATAGATAGATAGATAGATAGATAGATAGATAGATAGATAGATAGATAGATAGATAGATAGATAGATAGATAGATAGATAGATAGATAGATAGATAGATAGATAGATAGATAGATAGATAGATAGATAGATAGATAGATAGATAGATAGATAGATAGATAGATAGATAGATAGATAGATAGATAGATAGATAGATAGATAGATAGATAGATAGATAGATAGATAGATAGATAGATAGATAGATAGATAGATAGATAGATAGATAGATAGATAGATAGATAGATAGATAGATAGATAGATAGATAGATAGATAGATAGATAGATAGATAGATAGATAGATAGATAGATAGATAGATAGATAGATAGATAGATAGATAGATAGATAGATAGATAGATAGATAGATAGATAGATAGATAGATAGATAGATAGATAGATAGATAGATAGATAGATAGATAGATAGATAGCCGGGGCTGTTGCCCCCAGGACCCCGGGTCCTGCACGCAATGGCGTGGTGAACTATCTGTGCAGTATGAGACTGGTATGGCCCTTATCCCAGCCAGCGATGCTCACACCTGCCTCCCCTGGCGGGCTGATAGCTCAAGAGACTCTGTCTCCTGATTTTCATCTTGCAAGGCGCACTTCGAAGGGTACTCGTCCCGTGGGTGTTAAGGCAGGCTCTTGGGCCTTGCCGAGCTGATTCGTTGGTGCCGGGTCCTGGTGTGACCATATAAACGCACCCTCTAATGTCCCAGTGTAACTCCGTGCTGATGGACGCTTGGCCAGGGAGTAGTCTGGTCGCTAACGGTTCCCCTTGCGCTTTTGGGTCCCCCCGCAGGGTGGTATTTTGCTCTTTGGGGGCCTGCCGCTTGGTTTGGGGTTGCGGCCTTGCGGCTCTTTGCCTGTGTTCTGCAGGAAGTCCCACCTTTTTACTTCCAGCCAATGGCTTCTAACCGAAGTAACCAACCGGCTGTGGATGACACAGTGCCTCCGGCCTCGGCTGGGGCCGTGGACTCCGCGGCCATACCACTTGCTACCATCGGGGACGCCTCAGCGAGACCCGTGGAGCAAACTCTGAGCGGTGCCTCCGAGAAGACACCTGCTACTCCAGCTGCCAAGCAGCTGAGCACCACCTCTGGAGCTGCCCGCCGTCGACTTAACAAGGCGAGGCGGGCCAGGGAGGGCGGAAGCCAAACCGGTGCCAGGGGCCAACGGCCCGCGGCAGCGGAAGCTTCCCAATCTGGGGCGGTGGCGGAAGAGGGCCTCGAGCCCACTGAAGCCCCTGCCCAGGATAGGGAGGCCGATGCAGCCGGTGGACAGCCCACCTGAAGAAGGCTCCACCGACCCCTGGGCCTCCTACGCTGATGCGGCAAAGAGGCAACCGGTGGTTGTCATTCTGGGGAAGGACGCGCGCCTGTCTCCCGACCAGCTGAAGCAGGTGAGAGGTGCCGTTGATGGCCTCCTGTGGAAGCAAACTGAAGGGCACGCCTCTGAACATTCATTCGAATGCGACGAGGGACTCGTGCCTTCTCATTTGGCCCAGTGATGCTGACTCGGGTCGGCGGCTCCTTGAGCTGCTGCCCGAGCAGAGCTGGGACCTCAATCTAGCCTTCTGCAGAGAGGACGAGCGCCCCCGGACCACGAGGCATCGAATCTGGGTTCCGGCCAGGAGCGTCGTTACCTCTGCTGACGAGCTCCGGAGAGGACTGCTTGCAGTCAACCGAGAGCTTCCCGCCGCGGGCCTAGTGGTGCATGACACCCTTAAGCGCACCGACGGTACTGGCTTCACAGCCATCCTGGGGCTATCGGACGCCTGGATGAGGCGCTATCCACACGGCAGCTTCATCAACGTCGGCCTTTGGAAGCTGCGCATCCGCTCCTACGAGGCCGACCCTCCCCGTGGCAGTGAGCAGGGCGGGCGGAATGCCGAGGCAGCCGGGGCCGAGGCGCGAGCTTCTGCTCAGGCTGCCAAAGCAAACCGCCCCGCCCGGCAGCACGGCCGCGCGGGTAAAGCCGAACGCGCTGCTGAGGGCGGAGGCGACCGACGCCCGGCGCGCAGCACCAAGCGGCGCGGCCTGTACCAGCGCGCAGCTGAGGCGGTCCGCACCGCTAAAATCACCCAGCTGAGGAGAGAGGTCGCCGGGACGCCTATGCGCACCAGTTCGTCCAGGGAGGGTGGGGATGTCCCAGCTGGGCCCAACCCCTCGGGGCAGGGCCGACTGGAGACGGACCCGCCTGCCCAGGCGGCTGGCTGCTCCAGGGCATTGGGCCAGTCTGAAGCGGAGGACCCCGTGGCCGGTGGGCGAAGGGCGGCGAACGCTGCCTACTGCCTTCCAGCCAATCGGGGGCCTTTTGCTGAAGAGGAGCCCATGGACACCGGCGACCCCGACCCGAAGCTGGTGAGCGCCGAGGAGGAGGAGGAACTCCTGGCGACTGCAACACGCGATCTGCAATGATGCCAGCGGCTACCTGGTATCTGCAGATCAACACCCAGCACTGCGTGGCGGCGTCAGTCAATCTGATGCGCACGACAGAGCAACAGCTTCCGGGCCTGGTCTTCGTGCAGGAGCCCTGGATGACTAAAGGTAAGCCAAATAATGTGCCATCTGGCTACCACTGTTTTTGCATGGCGGACTCTCAGCCTCGCCCAAGATCTCTGGTCTTTGCTGCAAAAGCTTTTGAGGCATGGATGAGACCTGATCTCTCGACTGGGGACATCTGTGTTGTTCAAATCAATAACCTCATTCCAAATAAACCTGTGCTGGTAGCATCTGCCTATTTCCCAGGCGATGCCCCAGTAGTCTGCGAGGCACTAGTCAACCTCATTGACTACGCCGCGTCCCGTCGGTTCGAGCTGCTCATCGCAGGGGATGTGAACGCACACCACCTGCATTGGGGCAGCAAGAACACCAATAACACAACAGAGGCGAGGAGCTGCTGGCCTACGTCAGCAGCACAAACCTCAATTTCTGTAACGTGGGCAATGCACCAACGTTCAATAATGGGCGGTGGGCCGAAGTCATCGACACCACCATCGCCTCACCCGGACTGCTTTCCGCAGTTACGGGCTGGCGAGTGTGGGACGAGGACTCGCTCTCGGACCACCGCTTTATCCGCTTTTGCATTGGGCCGACCAAGCAAAAGCCTAAGGTCACTTGGAGTCGGAACGTCAGGAACACCGATTGGGCCGCCTTTGGCTCGAAGCTGAGCCGCGGCCTTCGGGATCTTGACCCCCCCCAGTGACCTCTCTGACTGCCAGGTGGTGGATTATCTCGCCTCCTCCCTGGGCGGGGCGATCACCACTGCCTTTGAAGCAGCCTGCCCCCTAAAGGCCTACAAAGGCAAGAAATCTGCTCCCTGGTGGAACCCAGAGCTCGGGGCCCTTCGGCGCCGAGCCAGGACCCTCCAAAGGCGAGCGCTCAAAACCAAAGACCCATCTGATAGAGAGGCCTATACCCGTGCAATCCACGAGCTTAAGGGCCAAGTCAGAAGGGCCAAGACGGCCAAGTGGCGCCAATATTGCGAAGGGCTTGAGGGCTCTCGCCCCGTAGCCCGCGTGGTTAAGGCACTCACTAATGACCGTTTTTCTAAACTCTCTGTTGTGAAGAGACCTGACGGCTCGGTCACAGAGAGTTCGGAAGAGACTCTAGAGCTCATGCTCAACAGTTTTTTCCCTAAATCTCCGACTCAGCAGGGCCCGCCAGACCACACAGTGGGAGGGCAAGGCCTAGCAAAGTCTATGATCACCAAAGACCGCATTATTAGAGCGGCAAGGTCCTTTAACCCGTTCAAGGCGCCTGGGCCCGACGGCATCTACCCAGCGTTCTTGCACGAGGCGGTGAAAAACCACCGCTTCCTGGACCTGCTCTGTCGTCTCCTTCGAGCTTGTATGGAGCTGGGCTATGTACCAGTTGCATGGAGAGAGGCCCGGGTGGTCTTTATCCCCAAGCCTGGAAAGAGCGACTACCAATCGGTGAAGGCCTTCAGGCCTATCAGCCTCACTTCTTTCTGCCTCAAGCTCCTCGAGAGACTGGTGCTCTGGCGCCTACTTTCAGTCGAGCTGAAGCGCTTCCCACTCTCTGAAGCTGAAGCTGAAGGCCTTGAAAAGCCTGGAAGTAGGTCTGTCTTGATCCAATTCATTGCAGAATTGGCGCCACTTACATTCCTTGGCCTTGCGCACTTCAGATTTGAAATTGCGGGAGGCTTGCCGGAAAAGCTCCATGTCCTCCGGGTTTCCAGTCTTCATGGCACGGCGATAAAGGCTTTTGGCCTTCCGCCTGAGTTTCCCCAGCTCCGGGTTCCACCACGGCGCCGAGGTCTTGCCTTTGTAGGCGCGAGCAGGACAAGCCGCTACGTAGGCTGCAATAATGCAACCTGTCAGCGTCTCAGCCATATGATCCACATCCTCGCAGGTCTCAATCGGACGTAAGTCCGTGAGTTCCTGCAGGTGCAGATCAAGGGCAGCCTTGTAGGCCGCCCAATCAGTGTTGCGGATATTGCGCCTCCAAGTGATCGGAGACTGGGTTTTAGTGTCCGCGATGTTAAAGGCGATAAAGCAGTGGTCAGACAGGGAGGGCTCCTCAGACCAGACTCTCCACTCCTCAACTCTGTCAAAGAGTCTTGGGGTAACGAGTGTGGCGTCGAGGACCTCGGTCCATCCGCCATTATTAAAGGTAGGAGTGCTGCCGCGGTTGCAGAGCATGAGACTGGTGCTTTGGCGCCTGCTTTCAGTCGAGCTGAAGCGCTTCCCACTCTCGCAGAACCAGCACGCCTTCCGCGCAGGCAGGTCTACCGAGAGTGCCCTCCATGTCATTGTTGACTTCCTGGAGAGGGCCGTTCTTGGCATCGGCTTTGCCCTCTCGCTTTTCCTGGACATTGAGGGGGCCTTCGACAACTTCATCTTCGAGGCCTTTTGCAGAGCCCTGGAATCCAGGGCCACGCACCCTCACCTTGTCCGGTGGATCATGTTCATGATCCGGAACCGCACTGTTGTGGCCCACCTGAACGGCAGCTCTCTTTCGGTGCCTGTCCTGAAAGGGGGCCCCCAGGGCGGAGTTCTCACCCCCATTCTCTGGAACATGGTCATGGATGAGTTGCTTTGCAGTGATCTCCACGACCCCATTCTCAAGGTGGGCTATGCCGATGATGTGACCGCGATATTCGCGGGCCCCTCGGTTGATACCATCAGAGACCTTCTGCAGGGCTTTCTGGGACGAGCGGAGCGTTGGGCAAACCAATGTGGCATTAGACTCTCAGAGTCGAAAACCACAGCAGTCATGTTTACCAACAAACTGCTCTGGACCATTAAGCCACTCACCCTCTATGGAAAGAATATTTCCATGGAGAAGCAGGTCCGCTGCCTGGGCCTCACTCTGGACCACAGGCTTAACTGGACTCCGCACATTCAAACTAAAGCCAAAAAAGCCCTGGTTGTCCTGGCCCAGATCAGGCGCGCCGTGGGCACCACCTGGGGGCTCACCCCCAGGAAGCTGTGGTGGATTTACACTGCCATCATCCGCCCCTCGATCAGTTACGCCATCCTCGAGTGGGCCAGCGGCCTGAGCGCCAAGAGCAACCTCGACGCCCTCTACAAAATCCAGGGCAGAGCCTGCCGCATGACTATGGGCGCTCCACCCCCTACTCCTTTTGAAGGCATGAATGCCTTCCTCTGTGCCCCTCCTCTGGATATTTATATTAAAGGAGAGGCGGCGAAGAGCACCCGGCGTCTTCTGGATGCTGGGGTGGCCTTCAAAAAAGTGCGGGCCTTTAAGAAGCGGTCGCTTATCCCGCACTCTGACCTCTGCCTCAAGGCTCTCGAGGAGTGTGGCGGGCTCAACATCCTCACGGACTCGATCCCAGCCACCCTTCTCCTGAGCCAAAGGTATAAGGTCACTATTCAGCCTCGACACGAGGCGAGTGACAGCTGGAGCGATTCTGAAGTCCACTGTTGCACTGACGGCTCTATGAGGCATGGTCTTTCAGGCTTCAGAGCTTGCGTCTTCTTCAAGGGAGAAGTGGTGTGAAGCTACTCCCAGCACACTGGGCTCAACTCCAGTGTTTTTCAGAGCGAGGTGCTTGCCATCAGCTCCTGCGCGGCAGAGCTGCGCCGAAGGCAGCTTGGCGGTCGGAAATTTATTTTTCCCTCTGACAGCCAAGCAGCCCTTCGGGCCCTCTGCCGCAGCACCGCCAGCCCCAGGTCCGTCCTGGACTGCAATACCCAGCTCGACGGGCTTGCGCTAGGCAACCAGGTGGAGCTCAGATGGATCCCGGGCCACGCTGGTTTCCTCGGCAACGAGCACGCTGACCTGCTGGCCAAGGCTGGCTCCGCCGGCGTGCTGCTGGGGCCGGGAGCCCCCATCCCGCCTCGGTGATCAACTCCCGCGTTAACCGCTGGACTGACTCCGAGCATCTCTGCAGGTGGCACGACACCCGGAATTGTAGGCAATCCCGTGCTGCCGTCCTCTGCCCCTCTCCTCTCCTGCGTAGAGCCCTCCTCAGGCTCAACCGCAGAGACCTCAGAGCAGTTAGCATGGCCCTCTAGATAGATGGATAGATAGATAGATAGATAGATAGATGGATAGATAGATAGATAGATAGATAGATAGATAGATAGATAGATAGATAGATAGATAGATAGATAGATAGATAGATAGATAGATAGATAGATAGATAGATAGATAGATAGATAGATAGATAGATAGATAGATAGATAGATAGATAGATAGATAGATAGATAGATAGATAGATAGATAGATAGATAGATAGATAGATAGATAGATAGATAGATAGATAGATAGATAGATAGATAGATAGATAGATAGATAGATAAATAGATAGATAGATAGATAGATAGATAGATAGATAGATAGATAGATAGATAGATAGATAGATAGATAGATAGATAGATAGATAGATAGATAGATAGATAGATAGATAGATAGATAGATAGATAGATAGATAGATAGATAGATAGATAGACGGAGAGACATGAATTCGAGTTAGCCTGTGTCATCGCTGCACTCTGCGGCAGCCCCCTCACCCATACCGATGACTGGCACTCGCGCTCGGGCTTAAGTCTCTCGGCAGTTCCGAGACGCCGCCCCGCCAGCCTGCGTACAGCCTTCGCTCAGCTTTGAAGCCTCTGCAGCCGCAGCCACCCCTGCCCCCCTATTGTTTATGTCACACGCAGCAGCTGCACACAGGAGGGCTGCCACTTGTGACTCCCTTAAATGTACACTCGGCCGTCCCTCCTATTCAACTCTGAACGCGATGAAGTTCTCTTATCAGACCAAAAACTTCTGCTCTTTTCATTACACTGCATTAGCGACAGCAGCAGCAGCAACAACAGCAGCAGCAGCAGTTCTTCTTTCCTTCCTTTTCGATGCAGAGAGAGAATTGCAGAGCTGGGCGGGCAGGGTGGGGGCAGCTGGGTCACCTGGGCTCTGACCGTGTTTTATTTAATAAACGAAGCTTCAGCGTCACAGGCGGGCACTCAAGCACGCAACCCAACACGCACACATACCGACACACACACACGGTCACAGGTGAAAAGCCTCAAGCCAGAGCCTGACAAGGATGCAAGAGCTGCCCGCGTTGTTTACCGATCACCGCGGACCGCAGGAGGTGTCGCTGCAGCTGACGCACCGGCGAAATCTTGATGGCATCAAACAGCAGCAGCCGCTGCCGCCTCCGCCGCTGCAGCCCTGTCCCGCCCTGTCAAAGCCGCCCAGCAGCCTTCATCAGCTGTCCCCGCCGACTGACTCAGATGAGAAGCCGATTGACTATTCGATGAAGCGGACAAGCCGCAGCAGAAGCCGCAGCAGAAGTCATAGCCGAAGTCGCAGCCGCAGCCGCAGCCGCAGCCGTTCTCCGCCGCAGATTTTAACGCTGCGACTGTTGCCACCCTACGTGCCGCCGCAGGCGGTAAGCTGTGTTTCAGCCACGGCTGCTTCTTCAAGTGTGCAGGGCGGCGGCGGCGGCTTCGGCGGCTCAGGACTGGACCCGCTGATGCACGAGAAGGCCGCCAAGGCTGCAGACATCATTCGACGGAGAATGGGTGAGCGAGTTTGGATGCTACGGGCTCTTTAGATCTGCTCTAGACATTCTTCTAATGACCGTAAAGGTCTAGCTGATGTTTACACTCTGATCTTTAGATTGTCTCTAGATTAGTTTCTAGATTGTCTCTAGATTAGTTTCTAGATTGTCTCTAGAATAGTTTCTAGATTGTCTCTAGATTAGTTTCTAGATTGTCTCTAGAATAGTTTCTAGATTGTCTCTAGATTAGTTTCTAGATTGTCTCTAGAATAGTTTCTAGATTGTCTCTAGATTAGTTTCTAGATTGCCTCTAGATCAGTTTCTAGATTGTCTCTAGATTAGTTTCTAGATTGTCTCTAGATTAGTTTAAGGATTGTATCTAGATTAGTTTCTAGATTATCTCTAGATCAGTTTCTAGATTGTCTCTAGATTAGTTTCTAGATTGTCTCTAGATTAGTTTCTAGATTGTCTCTAGATTAGTTTCTAGATTGTCTCTAGATTAGTTTCTAGATTGTATCTAGATTAGTTTCTAGATTATCTCTAGATCAGTTTCTAGATTGTCTCTAGATTAGTTTCTAGATTGTCTCTAGATTAGTTTCTAGATTGTCTCTAGATCAGTTTCTAGATTGTCTCTAGATCAGTTTCTAGATTGTCTCTAGATCAGTTTCTAGATTGTCTCTAGATTAGTTTCTAGATTGTCTCTAGATCAGATTCTAGATTGTCCCTAGATTAGTTTCTAGATTGTCTCTAGATTAGTTTCTAGATTGTCTCTAGATCAGTTTCTAGATTGCCTCTAGATCAGTTTCTAGATTGTCTCTAGATTAGTTTCTAGATTGTCTCTAGATTAGTTTCTAGATTGTCTCTAGATTAGTTTCTAGATTGTCTCTAGATTAGTTTCTACATTGTCTCTAGATCAGTTTCTAGATTGTATCTAGATTAGTTTCTAGATTATCTCTAGATCAGTTCCAAAAAGGTCTCTAGATTAGTTTGATAGAATTCCATAGATTTCGCAACAACCGTTCACTCATTCAACAGAAGGTCACGGTCGCCGAATTCACACATTCCTGGGCGTCATTCTGCACAGCGTTCTCAACTCCTCGGCGCCAACTTTTGAATCTCCTGATGAGCAGTCGGCCCTTGGCCAGGTGGCCGTGTTTTGCGACCAGCGCAGGAAGCCGACAGATCGGCCATCGAACTATTTCCTGGTGCTGAATACCCAGATGCTGGCTCTGATCTGGTGCAAGTTCAAGAGCAACACCAGCGCGGAGTTCAGTACGCTGACCCGAGCCATCAGGTCAGCCTGGCTTGCACTTTTAAACCCTTGGATCTATAAATAGTAGCTTAAAAATGTATTGCTATTTATAGCAATTCTTCTGGTAGCAGTCCTGTCTAATCACCCTGTCTAATGACCCTGTCTAATCACCCTGTCTAATCACCCTGTCTAATCACCCTGTCTAATCACCCTGTCTAATCACCCTGTCTAATCACCCTGTCTAATCACCCTGTCTAATCACCCTGTCTAATCACCCTGTCTAATCACCCTGTCTAATCACCCTGTCTAATCACCCTGTCTAATCACCCTGTCTAATCACCCTGTCTAATCACCCTGTCTAATCACCCTGTCTAATCACCCTGTCTAATCACCCTGTCTAATCACCCTGTCTAATCACCCTGTCTAATCACCCTGTCTAATCACCCTGTCTAATCACCCTGTCTAATCACCCTGTCTAATCACCCTGTCTAATCACCCTGTCTAATCAGGCCTCTACAATCACCCTGTCTAATCACCCTGTCTAATCAGGCCTCTACAATCACCCTGTCTAATCAGGCCTTTCTAATCACCCTGTCTAATCAGGCCTCTCTAATCACCCTGTCTAATCAGGCCTCTCTAATCACCCTGTCTAATCAGGCCTCTCTAATCACCCTGTCTAATCACCCTGTCTAATCAGGCCTCTCTAATCACCCTGTCTAATCAGACCTCTCTAATCACCCTGTCTAATCAGGCCTCTACAATCACCCTGTCTAATCAGGCCTCTCTAATCACCCTGTCTAATCAGGCCTCTCTAATCACCCTGTCTAATCAGACCTGTCTAATCACCCTGTCTAATCAGACCTCTTTAATCACCCTGTCTAATCAGATCTCTCTAATCACCCTGTCAAATCAGGCCTCTCTAATCACCCTGTCTAATCAGGCCTCTCTAATCACCCTGTCTAATCACCCTGTCTAATCAGGCCTCTACAATTACCCTGTCTAATCAGGCCCCTCTAATCACCCTGTCTAATCAGACCTCTCTAATCACCCTGTTAAATCACCCTGTCTAATCATAACCTCTCTAATGAAACTCTCTAGTCACACTCCTCTCTCAAACCCGCCGCAGGAGCAGCCGCCAGAAGTACAACGGCATCTTTGAGAGCGTGGGCACGCCCTGCAAGAAGCTGTACAAATTCGGTGACGTGGCCATGAACGAGTTCCGACAGCAGTTCCCGCACTGCTACTCCGACTAATGCTCAACCCCCTTAATTCCTGTCGAGTCCGTATTCGATGTTGATTGTATCAGTAAATAAACCACCTAAATGGGACTTGAATTACAACTCTTACTATATCCGTGCATGCTACTCAGGTAATAAAAATCTAAAAATACGCGCCGCTTCCGTACCGGAAGCTGCAGATTTTAAAGTTCATTTTCGTCTTGCATTTTACGATTCTTTTGAAAAGATTGTGAATATTGGCCTAAAGGTACTCAGCTCTCATCTCTACCCTTTCCCAGCTTTCATCCCTACCCTTCCCTGACTCTCATCTCTACCCTTCCCCGACTCTCATCTCTACCCTTCCCCGACTCTCATCTATACCCTTCCCCGACTCTCATCTCTACCCTTCCCCGACTCTCATCTATACCCTTCCCTGACTCTCATCTCTACCCTTCCCCAACTCTCATCCCTACCCTTCCCCGACTCTCATCTATACCCTTCCCCGACTCTCATCTCTACCCTTCCCCGACTCTCATCTCTACCCTTCCCCGACTCTCATCTCTACCCTTCCCCGACTCTCATCCCTACCCTTTTCCTGCTCTCATCTTTACATTTCCCTGCTCTCATCTTTACATTTCCCTGCTCTCATCTCTACCCTTCCCCGACTCTCATCTCTACCCTTCCCCGACTCTCATCTCTACCCTTCCCCGACTCTCATCCCTACCCTTTTCCTGCTCTCATCTTTACATTTCCCTGCTCTCATCTCTACCCTTTCCAACTCCTATCTCTACCCTTCCCCGACTCTCATCTCTACCCTTCCCCGGCTTTCATCTCTACCCTTCCCCGACTCTCATCTCTACCCTTCCCCGACTCTCATCTCTACCCTTCCCCTGCTCTCATCTCTACCCTTCCCCTGCTCTCATCTCTACCCTTCCCCTGCTCTCATCTCTACACTTCTCCTGCTCTCATCTCTACACTTCTCCTGCTCTCATCTCTACACTTCCCCTGCTCTCATCTCTACCCTTTTTAGCTCTCATTTCAAATTTCCCTCACCCTCATTTTTATTATTTCACTTCTATCATATCTGCCCTTCTCCAGTTCTCATCTACCCCCAGTTTCTCTATCCTCTTTATTTCCTGAACTCTGATCTCCTCACGGGCCACAGCTGTCACATCTACGTCCGGTTCTCTTAGCAAATATTTTATTACCCCAATTCGAGAAGTTCCATATTTTCAGGTTTACAACACTGTTAAATTGAAGCATCTTTTACAATTTACTGCTTAAATTGCACTGCTCTTCTTCTGCTTGGCAGTCAAACTTCACTTGGCAGTCTATTTACGAAGAACTTTGGAGATACTTTGATGAGGCGAACAATCTCAGCTTCCATTTAATCCAAAGCCTTGAACCCCAGCCCGAGACAGACTGACAAAAGAATGTCGGCAGCAATGAACAGACTATTTTTATTCAGGATAAGCATTTTTATTGGTTTATAAACTTCTAACGGCAGTACCTAGTAAATTAAATAGTAGAAGATTTGCACTACTTCAAGTAGCAATGGAGGGCAATAACGGCAGAACTATATAAAAGTCAAATACGTATGAAATTACAATTCGAAACAAGAATCATTATTTTCCAAGTAATGAATGTGGTTGCAGCAACATGGACATATCTAAAATCAATAAAGAGGCTTCTTTAAACTAGAAGCGCCATCTTGAAATTACACCTGCCCTAATGGCCAGATGTGCAACCGACACCTCAGCCGCAGCTATTGCGCGGCGCATCTGAAGGCTGCGTACGGCTGTTCAGTCCAAGGACTGGGGGGGGGGGTCGCCACACACATCCTCAATTACCCCAACTAATGCTGGCACCCATTTTACAGCCGAGTGAACTGAAGCAATGCAGAGTTAGGTGTCTTGCTCAAGGACACAAATTGTTCTGAAAGGGTCGGGAATTGAACCCCCGACCATTAAGTAGTGAGTCCGATGCTCTGACAACTAAGGCTAGCTCGTACAACTCCCTTTATTCAGTTTTTCAGTGCCCAAAGAGACTTCAATATAAGTTATAGCTATTTTTAACGTAATCTCCTACTACTAGAGATTCGCGATCGAGAGACCTGGTCGGCAGGCTGGCTGGCAGGCTGGTTGGCAGGCTGGTTGGCAGGCTGGTTGGTATTTTTTTGGCAGGCTGGTTGGCAGGCTGGTTGGCAGGCTGGTTGGCAGGCTGGTTGGTAGGCTGGTTGGCAGGCTGGTTGGCAGGCTGGTTGGCAGGCTGGTTGGCAGGCTGGTTGGCAGGCTGGTTGGCAGGCTGGTTGGTAGGCTGGTTGGTAGGCTGGTTGGTAGGCTGGTTGGCAGGCTGGTTGGCAGGCTGGTTCGCAGGCTGGTTCGCAGGCTGGTTGGTAGGCTGGTTGGCAGGTTGTTTCCCATCAGCATCCACCAGTGCCTCCAGCTCCAGCTCTCGTAGCAGTTCGACAAGCGCCTCAGAGCGGCCCCGAGCTCGCGCCTCCTCGCTGGGGGTGCGTCCGGCTAAATTACGCTGAATTCGGTCCTTCATTAGCATCCGGCTGGACAGCAGGCGGGCCACAGACTCCGAGCCGGTTAGGTGCAGCGGAGAGTCGCCTTGAGCAGTCAGATGCACGGATTGAAACACGCCGCCAGTGCTCAGCAAAGCGCTCACAGCAGCTTCACAGCCGCAGGCCGACGCCAAATGAATCGGCATTGCGCCTTCATTGTCTCTGGTGACCGCCTGCCAGGGCCAGAACTCCTGGCACAGTTGAATGGCATCCACGCTGCCATGGCCGAGGCAGCAGCCGGACACGGCCAGGTGCAGGCAGGTCAGGCCGTCAGCGGTACGGCTGACTGACAAAGCCGTCACCGGGCTGATGTCCAGAAGCAGGCGAGCGAGATTCGCCCGACCAGCAAAGAGGGCCACATGCAGCGGCGTCCAGCCCAGCGGATCGGGGACGTGCGTCGGATGCAGCGGCGGGGAGGACTGACCCGATGCTGGCGGGCTCAACAGACGGGCGATGGAGAGAATGCCGATCACCAGGCCGGAGTTTCCAGCTGCCACGGCCAGATGAAGCAGCGATCGACCGTCTGGCGTCCGCATGTCCGGGAGGCGCGCCGCGGCCGGACACTCAACCGTCGGGTCTGCCTCGGCCGCGATGGCAGCTTCCACCTGTCAAAGTGACGAAACGGCACTGCTGAACTCAGTAAAGTGGTAAGCTACCCAGGGTTCGATTCCGTGATTTGAGGCTCGTGCTCGAGTTTGAAAGTTCTCAGTAGATTCTGTGGAATGAATGGCATGCAAAGTTTTACCTGCGAAGCGGCCTCATCGACCAAGGCCTCAGCGGCGTCCCAGGCTCCAGCGGCGATCGCCAGTTGCAATGGACTCCAGCCGTCGAAATCGACCGCAGTCAGGACGGGCAGGCCGGCCGCCGCCAGCAGACGAAGTGCCGCAGGGCGGTTGGCGTGAGCGGCCAAGTGCGCCAGGGTGGCGCCGTCTTCGGCCACGCGAGCTGCCAGGAGGCCGAGCCCGCCGACCGTGCCAGCGTTGAGCAGAGCGTGCAGAGCGTCCGGACTCTTGGCGGCTGCGGCGTAGCATACCGCCGGCAGGCCGTGCGCGTCCGGTTGCCAAGGGCTCAAGCCCATAGCAACCAATTGTAGAACGGTGTCTGCGCGGCCAGTGAGACAGGCGGAGTGCAACAGGCCGCGACCCTTCAGTGTGCGATGGGTGGCTGGGATGATGATGCGGTTCTGGTGGTGGCAGAGGAGCGGTAAACCCCTGCATGGTTCAATTCCGTGAGCATTTATTTATGGCTTGTGCGCGATTATTGGACAGGGGTTCACAAGGATGAGGGCCAACCCCCAAGGCGCAGAGGCGCAAGGTGTAAGTTGCCGGATGTACGGAATCGAATCAGGGATCGTTGCGGAAGAGTCATATGCGTTGATCGCCGAGCTTCTCGCCCCAACCTACCAAATAAAAACGGTATCCACACCATTTCTTCCAAATTACCTCCAAATCTCGCACCTCCGAAAGCACCTCGGACGACTTGCCCTCCGTCACCAGAGCCCCGAGGAGGACCGCCAAGGCCGGGCCGGCGCCCGACAGCACAGCCAGGTCCACCGGCGTCCGGCCGTCCGCATCCTGCGTCAGCGGCTGGCCCGCCTTGCCGTCCAATCGAAGTAGGCGACGGACAACGAGATGGCGCTGGGCTGAGGGGCTCACAGCGGCCGCCTCCGTCTCCACTGCCGAGTGCAGCAGCGACCGTCCCGCGGAGTCAGTCGACTTGGACATCGCATCGTCTTGATCGAAAGCGAGCACAGCTCTCAGTGTCCTGGGGTCGCCAGACGCAGCGGCGCAGTGGGCCACCGTCCGACCAGTGGCCGGGTCCCTATCGAACGGGCAGCAGCGGCCGGACTCCAGCAGCAGAGTCACCGTGGCGGCCTGGCCAGCTTCCGCAGCCGCGTGGAGCAGCCCCGGTGGCGGCGGCTCCGTTCGACTGAGCACCAGCTCGGACAGCAACTCCGTCTGGCCCGCTCTGGCGGCTGCGTGCGCCGCTGTTTCGCGGAATCGGCTCTGTTCCAGTGGCGGAGCGTCTGCGCGTTTGATGAGCAAGCAGCTCGTTAAAGTGAGTTTATTGGCGACCCAGTTTTTGGTTTGTTTGTTTTTCTATCAGGAGCATCGGGTGCTGGAGAATACTCACACCTAGGGTCGGTGATGCATCTCGCAGATAAATAAACTGCACTAAACTGAACGAAACTGAACTGAACTAAAGTGAAGTAAACTACCAGTAAAAAACTGAACTAAACTAAACTGAATTATACTAAAATTAAAAAATAAGCTAAACTAAACTAAACTAAACGGGATCCTCTGAACTAAATTGAACTAAACTGAACTAGACTAAACTAAGCTAAACTAAACTGAACTACACTAAACTTAACTAAACTTAACTAAACTTAACTAAACTAAACTAAACGAAACTAAACGAAAATAAAAAATAAGCTAAACTAAACACGATTATCTGAACTAAACTGATCTAAACTAAACTTAACTAAACTAAACTGAATGAAACGAAACGAAACGAAACTAAAATAAAAATGGTAAAGTAACTAAACTAAACTAAACTAGATTCAGAACTAAATTGAACTGAACTGAACTAAACTAAATTAACACGAATATCTGAACTAAACTGATCTAAAATAAACTAAGCTGAACAAAACTGAACTAAAGTGAACTAAACTGAACTAAAGTGAACTAAACTAAAGTGAACTAAACTAGCTCGTAAAAGAAACTAAAACAATGATAAAATTAACCTAATAAAATAAACCTAACTGAGCACTGAACTTAAGAAATTGAGTGGGCTCGGGCAGCTGAGGCAGATGAACTGGCACTGATAGGGATCTGCTGTCACTTGATGTGCACCGAGTATTAGTGGAACTTGTACTTGTAATGGACTAGCATACTCACGCTGACTCATAAAGCAGTTGCAGAAACACACACCTTCAGCATCTTCGGACACAGAACGATCAAAGCTCAAGCGACCCTCCGCTCTGTCAAGCAGCAGCCGGACGGATTCAAGGCAGCCGCCGCGAGCTGCTGCGCGAAGCAGCGTCTCCGCCGCGGTGCTGCAGTCGCCTCCGTCCAACAGCAGTCGAAGGATGTCCGCACGACCGGCCGCCGCAGCAGCGTGAGCCGGCGTGGCTCCTCGATTGTCCACAGCGGTCAGCGACTGCTTCAACGCCGCTGCTGGCGTGTCAAGCAGGCGTTTGACGAGGCCCTCGCTGCCACCGGCCGCTGCCGAGTGAAGCAGGGAGCGGCCGCGGCTGTCCAAGCGCAGGGCGGGCACGCGCAGCCGGTCAAGCACGGCGACCGCCTGCTCAGAGCCGCTCCGCATCGCCAGATGATGGAGGCTGGGCGGCTGCGGTGCCGCGCGACCCGCCGCAATTTCCAGGCGCAGAAGACAGGCCAAGCAATCAGCGGAGCCGGCCCGGGCTGCCCAGTGCACCTGTAGAAACGGAGGAACGGCTATCGTGCTTTAAGAAAGGTATTCTAACATTGAGCTGACTGCAATTGGCAATTTGTCAGACCAGTTGATTGAGAAAAACCCTCCCCCAAAGGCACAGAGTGCTCACCAATGACTACTCAAGTAGAAGAATAGAAAGTACGTTTCTTGGAAAAAAAATTTGGGAGGCAGGTTTTTAAAATACATTACGAAGAATGGAGGTTTTTTTGCTTTCATATTTTAATTAGCGCTAGAATCGGAGGCATCTTTTTCTGTCGATACTAGAAGGCGACATTGGAGACAATTGCCATTCCAGTTGGAGCCTCAAATTGACGCGAATTCCTCATTTTATCCCAAATAAAGGAACCGGAGATTCTAGAATTTCTGTCTTGACTCACACCGACGTTTCTTGGCACAGAAAAAAGCAAAACATGAGACGCGGACGCACCGGAAGGCGGCCCTTGGCATCCCGCGCCAGAAACGGATCGAAAGCCGGGATGCGCAGAGCGAGCAAGCGTTGAACAATGTGCACCGAGCCACCTGCAGCGGCCAGATGCAGGAGGCTGCCTCGCTGCTTCCCGACGCCGCCGACGCCGCTGTCGAAGACGCACTCGCGGTTGCAGGCAGCGCGAAGGCCACCGCAGGCAGTTGAAATCGCATCGAACGCTCCGGAGAGACCTTTGTGAGCGGCCAGTCTCAGCGCCGTGATGCCGTTCACGTCGGCAACGTCTGTCCGAACGCCCCAGTCAAGCAGCCGCTGAATGGTAGCGTCACGCGCCTCGTCTTTGTCGCATTTCAAAGCCAAGTAGAGCAGCGTCTCGCGACGCGGCGTCAGCGCCCGCAGCAGGCGCGGCTCGGCAGTCAGAAGCTGCGCCAGAGCGCCGACACTGCCGGCTCCAGCCGCCACGTGAGCTGCCGTCAGGCCGGCTTCATCGCGCTGCCACAGCCGCCGGCGCCGCTCGTCACCTTCAAGAGACTGCAGAACTTCAACCACGCCAGCTGCCGGGTCGCAGTCTTGATCGTCAGGCGCCGCCTCGGTCAGGACTGCGGCGTGCAGCTCCGGGGTCGCAGCCGCGGCGGACAGCTCCGCCTCGATCGCCTCCGCCACGTCGTGGCTTCCAACAACTCGAGCCGCCTCAGCCGGCGTGCGGCCCCAGTCGTCAAGCGCATCGAGCGGGTGCCCGGCTTCGATGAGGGCTCGCGCCGCCTCCAAGCTGTTCGACTCAGCCGCGCAGTGCAGCAGCGTCTGTCCGCCGCGCCGTTCCGCCGCGCCGATTAAAGCGCCGCCGGTGTCGCCGTCAAGAAGGCGGCGCAGCAGCTCGGCGTGACCGACGCGGGCGCAGTCGTGCGCGGGCGTCTCGCCTTCGTCGGTCACCAACGAGGACGGGTCGAGACCGAGGCTGACGCCGAATTCGAAGGCTTCGACGCTGCCGCCCTGAGCCGCCGCGTGCAGCAGCGACCGGCCGTCTTCGGCGCGCTGAATCAGCCCGGCCAGCTGCGTGTCCGGCCGGCTGGCCAGCAGCCGCAGGCAGGCGACGTCGCCCCGTTCGGCGGCGTAAAATCCGGCCGGCCAGCCGCGCGCTTCGTCGAGGAACCGCGCCAGCTTCTCCGGCGCCTCCAGCCGGCGCAGCAACAGCTCCAGCACCTGCGCGCCGCCGCCGTCGCCCTTAGAAGTCGATTTTGCCCGGCACGCCGCGTGCAACGCCGTTCGGCCTTTGAAGTCGCGCTGACGCGATAAAAATCGGCGCCAGTTGTCATTTTGGTTGAATGCCGCCTCCAGAAGTTCGGCGTGTCCGCCAGAGACGGCGAGGTCCAGCGGTGTGCGGCCGCGACTGTCCAGTGCGGTCATGCAGGTCCTGGGGTGCAAGTTTGCTTCTGCGTGTATTTTGTGCGTACTGCGTGTAAGCAGTCTTTCCTTCGTTGGTACTTCAGGTATCAAGTTTTTTATCAACTTTCATGTCAGAGAGAACAGAGGCATGGAGGGAGAAGAGAGACAGGGAGGGGAGAAGAGAGGCATGGAGGGAGAAAAGAGATAGGGAGGGGAGAAGAGAGGCATGGAGGGAGAAGAGAGGCGGGGAGGGGAGAAGAGAGGCATGGAGGGAGAAGAGAGGCGGGGAGGGGAGAAGAGAGGCATGGAGGGAGAAAAGAGATAGGGAGGGGAGAAGAGAGGCATGGAGGGAGAAGAGAGGCGGGGAGGGGAGAAGAGAGGCGGGGAGGGGAGAAGAGAGACAGGGAGGGGAGAAGAGAGGCATGGAGGGAGAAGAGAGGCGGGGAGGGGAGAAGAGAGGCATGGAGTGGAGAAGAGAGGCGGGGAGGGGAGAAGAGAGGCGGGGAGGGGAGAAGAGAGGCATGGAGGGGAGAAGAGAGGCGGGGAGGGGAGAAGAGAGGCAGGGAGGGGAGAAGAGAGGCGGAGAGGGGAGAAGAGAGGCATGGAGGGGAGAAGAGAGGCATGGAGGGGAGAAGAAAGGCGGGGAGGAGAGAAGAGAGGCGGGGAGGGGAGAACAGAGGCATGGAGGGGAGAAGAGAGGCGGGGAGGGGAGAAGAGAGGCATGGAGGGGAGAAGAGAGGCATGGAGGGGAGAAGAGAGGCATGGAGGGGAGAAGAGAGGCAGGGAGGGGAGAAGAGAGGCATGGAGGGGAGAAGAGAGGCGGGGAGGGGAGAAGAGAGGCAGGGAGGGGAGAAGAGAGGCGGGGAGGGGAGAAGAGAGGCATGGAGGGGAGAAGAGAGGCATGGAGGGAGAAGAGAGACAGGGAGGGGAGAAGAGAGGCATGGAGGGAGAAAAGAGATAGGGAGGGGAGAAGAGAGGCATGGAGGGAGAAGAGAGGCGGGGAGGGGAGAAGAGAGGCATGGAGGGAGAAGAGAGGCGGGGAGGGGAGAAGAGAGGCATGGAGGGAGAAGAGAGGCGGGGAGGGGAGAAGAGAGGCATGGAGGGAGAAGAGAGGCGGGGAGGGGAGAAGAGAGGCGGGGAGGGGAGAAGAGAGACAGGGAGGGGAGAAGAGAGGCATGGAGGGAGAAGAGAGGCGGGGAGGGGAGAAGAGAGGCATGGAGTGGAGAAGAGAGGCGGGGAGGGGAGAAGAGAGGCGGGGAGGGGAGAAGAGAGGCATGGAGGGGAGAAGAGAGGCGGGGAGGGGAGAAGAGAGGCAGGGAGGGGAGAAGAGAGGCGGAGAGGGGAGAAGAGAGGCATGGAGGGGAGAAGAGAGGCATGGAGGGGAGAAGAGAGGCATGGAGGGGAGAAGAGAGGCATGGAGGGGAGAAGAGAGGCATGGAGGGGAGAAGAGAGGCATGGAGGGGAGAAGAGAGGCAGGGAGGGGAGAAGAGAGGCATGGAGGGGAGAAGAGAGGCGGGGAGGGGAGAAGAGAGGCGGGGAGGGGAGAACAGAGGCATGGAGGGGAGAAGAGAGGCATGGAGGGGAGAAGAGAGGCGGGGAGGGGAGAAGAGAGGCGGGGAGGGGAGAACAGAGGCATGGAGGGGAGAAGAGAGGCGGGGAGGGGAGAAGAGAGGCATGGAGGGGAGAAGAGAGGCATGGAGGGGAGAAGAGAGGCATGGAGGGGAGAAGAGAGGCATGGAGGGGAGAAGAGAGGCATGGAGGGGAGAAGAGAGGCATGGAGGGGAGAAGAGAGGCATGGAGGGGAGAAGAGAGGCATGGGGGGGAGAAGAGAGGCATGGAGGGGAGAAGAGAGGCATGGAAGGGAGAAGAGAGGCATGGAGGGGAGAAGAGAGGCATGGAGGGGAGAAGAGAGGCATGGAGGGGAGAAGAGAGGCATGGAGGGGAGAAGAGAGGCATGGAGGGGAGAAGAGAGGCATGGAGGGGAGAAGAGAGGCATGGAGGGGAGAAGAGAGGCGGGGAGGGGAGAACAGAGGCATGGAGGGGAGAAGAGAGGCGGGGAGGGGAGAAGAGAGGCATGGAGGGGAGAAGAGAGGCATGGAGGGGAGAAGAGAGGCATGGAGGGAGAAGAGAGGCGGGGAGGGAGAAGAGAGGCATGGAGGGGAGAAGAGAGGCATGGAGGGGAGAAGAGAGGCATGGAGGGGAGAAGAGAGGCGGGGAGGGGAGAACAGAGGCATGGAGGGGAGAAGAGAGGCGGGGAGGGGAGAAGAGAGGCATGGAGGGGAGAAGAGAGGCATGGAGGGGAGAAGAGAGGCATGGAGGGGAGAAGAGAGGCATGGAGGGGAGAAGAGAGGCATGGAGGGGAGAAGAGAGGCGGGGAGGGGAGAAGAGAGGCATGGAGGGGAGAAGAGAGGCATGGAGGGGAGAAGAGAGGCATGGAGGGGAGAAGAGAGGCGGGGAGGGGAGAAGAGAGGCATGGAGGGGAGAAGAGAGGCATGGAGGGGAGAAGAGAGGCATGGAGGGGAGAAGAGAGGCGGGGAGGGGAGAACAGAGGCATGGAGGGGAGAAGAGAGGCGGGGAGGGGAGAAGAGAGGCATGGAGGGGAGAAGAGAGGCATGGAGGGGAGAAGAGAGGCATGGAGGGGAGAAGAGAGGCGGGGAGGGGAGAACAGAGGCATGGAGGGGAGAAGAGAGGCAGGGAGACGAGAAGGGATCACACAATAAGTTGGCCAGTGAATCAAATTTTTAGAATCCAAATCGCCGCACCCTCCAGAGTCAAGCAGCACTTTGCAGGCTGGCCAGTGTCCGGCTCTGGCCGCCCAATGCAGCGGCGTCCGGCCCTTGGCGTCGGCGGAAGCGGCAGCCGGACAGCGGGCGTCAGCGACGGACTGCAGCACCTGCTGCAGAGTCAAGGCCAGTCCCAGGTCGGCCAGCAGGTGAGCTCCCGTCAGGCCATGGTCGCCGCTGTCCGGCCGCAGCGTCAGCCTGGCCCGCTCGTCCGGCAGCAGTTCGGCCAGACGTCGCCGGACATCCCGGTCGGTGGCGTCCGGCGCCTGGGCGGCCTCGGCGCGCAGCTGAGATTCGCCCTGACGGCCGAGCCGGTGGCAGAGCAAATTCCAAGCAGCAGTGGTGGACATTGTCTAACTCAGTCGAGTCATCCGGGCTCCCCAAGTTAAAAAATTTATATCACCATATAGAATTAGAGGCTCAACGGGGCTAGTGATATCCTGGAAAAACCTCAATTTACTGCGTGCGTGGTAGTTTATCAGTCTAGACTGTAGACAGAATGTACATACGCGTAGAGTACGCAGTTGCTATCTTCTGCTGCTGCATATTTTCCTAGAAATCTAAATTAGCTGTACGAGGAGTGAGGGAAGGGTGGAGTATGAATAGTTGGCGGGACTGACCCCGGGGAAGGCATGAAATTTGACTGCGGTGGACTAAACTATAGGCTGGCCCCAGACCCAACGGGCAGGGACCTGCCTGAATGCTGTTTTACCGGGGTTTGTGCTTTCTACTTGGCCCGCGTTAAAAAGACACTGCCTTGCTGTGGTTAATGCTTATGATTCTTGGTACGGTGTGGAAGCCCTTGAGCAGCGGTAATATTTAATGCATTACAGTTCTTGAAAGAGAATGAAGGAGAGTGTGAGAGACTGGAGAGGGTGTGGGAGGCTGGAGGAGGGTGTGAAAGGCTGGAGGAGGGTGTAAGTGTAAAGAGATTAGAGGATGAGAGTGGAGGAATGAGATGAGGTTCAGTTTTTACTGCAGAGCTCATGAGTCAAAGCATGAGATGAAAAGGTTCAGTTGTCACTGCAAAGCTCATGAGAGTCAAAGCATGAGATGAAGAGGTTCAGTTGTCACTGCAAAGCTCATGAGAGTCAAAGCATGAGATGAAGAGGTTCAGTTGTCACTGCAGAGCTCATGGGTCATAACCATAAGATGTTGTCTTTACCCCGTACGTGTAAGAGATCGCCTCGACATGGTTCATTTCTTCGACGCTATAATCACGTCAGCCATGGTGGCCAGGCCATTCTCCGCTTCGCACTTCTGCCTGCTTGGCGTCCAGGTGCCAAAGTCAAGGTACAGTCTGTACTTCACTCCGCACAGGTCGATGAGTTTGTCAAGCAGCTGGTGATTGTGAAAGATTCTGTAGACTGTAGTGCGTGCAAAAACTTCAATTCTTTTCTTCCCCTTAAGTTAGTTGACTAGCACATATAGAAACTTACATGTACTTTCTCCGACCAATTTTAACCGCCAGTCAGGCATATCGTTGTTTTACTATTTTCTTTTGCTGTTTTTGGGGCTTGTGAACGAAAATTGGCCAGAGAGCTCTCGTACGAGCAGCAGTTAGACAGTTAGGGTTATGACTAGCTAGAAATCAAACAGGTCTATAGGTCTATAAAGTATCTATTACTAGGTTCGGCCATCCAAGTCGATAAACATTTGTCCTTAGTAATAGGCCTAGCCTAGTCATAAGTAATGTAAAAAAACGGTAAATAACCTAATAATATGACTAAAAACCACAAAATAATATAATTTAGCTAAGTGTTTCTGGTTACATACTGCAAAATTTCGGAAATCAATAGCCATAGGCTTATGCAAACAGCACATTATGTTGAAAATCATGCAATTCGTCTATCTCACTAATGTATACGAGAACTGAAATCGGCCTTCAACTATTTTTACACGAATCGAGAGTGTTACGTCCTTATATAACGAAGTGTTCCTAGTGGTCCTTGACGAGCAGCTTCACAGGGACAGATGGACGGGCGCCCAGAACTGCCGGTAATCACGCACCGCGCCCCTCTCGCAGGCACAGGAACGTCCTTTTGAACCAAATCGAAAAGGATATTCCAGCCCTTGTCACGACCTTTACCGGCCATGGGCTACCTCGCCAGGCACTGCTTCATACGAGGCGACCTCGAGAGTGAACTTGGCCCTTTCTGCGAGCACGACAACGAAGATGCTCAGCATTTTGTTTGTCACTGCCCTTTCTACGGCTACGCTACCTCGGGTCGAACCAGTCCATTGATGAGGTCTGCCAGCCCGACAGCATCCCACATGGCTCATGCATCCAGCAGCTCCTTCAGGCCACAAGACGGGCCACTTTCTTCCCCACGGAAGATCACGCTGCAGGACGCACCGGCGGGCCACCTTGACCGGCCCCACACGCCTCTGCCTGTCTGCGGGCTTTCAGGGGCTAGCGGAATGGGCGACCCTCGCCTCCCCGCTGTGTCTACGGACCACCCTGCCCCTGCAGCTAAGTCAAGTAAGTCGTACGAGCAGAACTGTTGCCTCATCGATAGTTACGACTACTGAGCCTTGATTTGAGAATATTGATTTTCATTCCTTACTATCTGCAAAGAAAAAAACTTTCTCCAGTCCCATGTCTCGTGTTAAAAGAACTGACAAAGAAAGAAATAACAAAACACTTTACAATAACAGTTTTCGCTAAAGTTATAAGTAGCAGTCTAGAGAGTGTAGGCCAGGAGTCAATTGTGTTTTATGCCACACTGATTATATTTGTTTCCTAGTAACTTATTGGACAAAACTATCAGAGAGATGGCCAGGTTGTTAATTTATTGGACTTGACCTCAAGGATGCACTTTTGCTACAGAGAGAGAAAGTTCTTTCTAATGCTAAATATATTGGTGCTTTAGAATTTTAACTTAATGTTTCTTATCAAATTTACTAACTTCTGTCAGGACAGAGTAAAGCTTCATTAAAACAGCCGGATGAGCAACTCAATGATGATCATCCAGGTGGATCTTATTAGGCGGAATCGCGTACGGATCAAAGAAGTTGATCAAGCGCCGGCCGCGGATCTCCTTCCACTGGCGCCGGTTGTCCTCGGAGTCGAGTGCTTTGCGGATCTTGGCCAGCACGAAGATGGGCACCGGCAGGGTGTAAGTCATGAAGCGGAACATTCGACTCTCGTTCCAGAATGCCCGCCAGGGAAAGTTTCTCACCTTGGCCAGGTAGGTATAGGGGAACACCATTGGACCGCCAGACATTTTAGAGGCTGTTTGTGGCATGAAAAAGGCGAGACAAGTTGGCAATTAAGAGCTAAGGGATCCTGATCCCACCCAATAGATAAAATAGTCTCTAGACATAGTAACAAAAGTTTTTGCTTCTAGAATGTGTCAAACTTTTAATTTTAGCTTTGGTTTTCCAAAGTCGGCATCTTAATGTTAAAATCAGGATGCTGAATGGCACTTTGATGAGGGAGCCAACCATGCAAGGTCAAAGGATTTCCACTGTCCCATAGTAAATATTAGAGGTCAGGGTCATGACAAATGTTGCCTGTAATACCAAAATCATTAACTTTTACAACAAGGCAAATATGATTTGTACTTTATTGAATAATAAGCACTAATTCAGCCAATTTAGATGTGGAAATACTCCAAAACATGTAAGGTATGAATACTTAGATGTGTAGCTAATAAAGCCTACTAAGAAGATTGTAGAATTAAAACTCAAAACCTTAATCCTAGTTTCAAGATGCAATATTTGCTCCCACAGATGCAAGTTTACCTTTAAAATAAAATAAAACATATTTTGCCAAAAAGATATATATTGTATTCAACATATAAAATTGACTTGATCTAAAATGAGTCAAGTAACATTACATTTTTTACTTGAGCAAATGTTTAAAAGAAAAATTCTTATCAAATAGATGCTTATTATATTTCTTAGGGCCTATTACTTATTAAGCTATATACCATACATAGGACTTTATAAGATGTGGTATCAACTATATCCAATAAAGCTATTTACAAACATCTTTTAGTTATACTGGAATTGGTTCTATTATATATTCAAATCAAATCAAATTAGTTCAAAAAATTTATTTTGTCCTATCTCTATTATAAACTAATATAAATATAAAACTATTAATAAATAAAACACCATTTTGAAGATATAGTAGGCCTTAATTATTGAAACAAAAATTCAAACAAAACAAATACATTATATCATTTGTATCTTCTATGCCTTTTAAAAACAGAACTAGTATATAATTGCTATCCAATGAGCTTTACAAAAGTTGGGCCAACCCAAAAGTTTTGAAAACAGGACCAACTTTGAATATCAACTGTACAAAAAACTGTTATATTTGAAGAATACACTAGAAAATAGACAAAATTATCTTTAAACAGAGAAATATCCCGTTGAAAATAGTTTTTGTTCAGAAAGTTCATGGACAAACATATTTTTTTCCAAATGAAAGGCAGTTAAGTCACCATACTTTAGGCCATAGACAGCACTTTTGTCTCACAACTTTTAATGGTAGTGCAATCAAATATGCTTATGTTATTTTTACAGCAGTCATTTTAAGTTACCCACTGTTTTTGGCATTATGGAAAAAATGAAGAAGCCAAGCAAAGCATAATTTGGTTCTTGTGGAAAGAAGGGAAGCAACAGGCTGACATTATTCATGAGTTGCATGCAGCACATAGTGAAGATGCCCCTTTGAAGTTGATGGTCAGTAAGTGGGTGTAGTGTTTGAGGACAGCTGGGAGACAGTCAAAGATCTGCCACACAGTGGAAGGCCAGCCACCATGGTCAATATGTTCAATGTGTGAACTGGCAGAGACTGTGGGTATATCACCCACAGTAGTTCACAAAATTCTCATGGCCAAGCTTGGGATGTAGCAAGTTGTTGCTTGTTGGGTCCCAAAGCTTCTGACAGACAGATGATCAGCAGCATGAGTGGGTCTGTGCATGTCAGCAGCTCCTGTAGGCCTATTGCAACGACCTAAACTTTTTGGATCGAATTATGACTGGGGATGAGTCATGGATCCAGTACAGTAAGCCAGAGTTGAAGATGCAGAGCAGCGTCTGGAAGGCAGCTGGAGAGCCCATCCCAGTGAAGGCCCTGGCTGCACCATTGGCTGAAAAGCAGATGGTCACCATCTTCTAGGACAAGGAGGGCATCCTGCTTATTGACTAGCTTCCATGTGGCACTACCATTACCAGTGCTTATTACATCTAAGTGCTGGAAAAGTTGCACCAAGCCATCAAGACTGAGCGCTAGGGCAAGCTGACCAGGGGGATCCTGCTACAGCAGGACAATGCCAGGCCTTACACTAGCCAAACAACAATGGCTGCCATCTCCAGCCTGGGCTTTGAGCTGCTGCTACACCCACCCTACTTGCCAGACCTAGCACTGAGCAACTACTGGCTGTTTGGGCAATTGAAGGAATCACTCCAAGGTCATCATTATGGCAGCATATAGGCCCTAGCCTCTGCCGTTAGCCAGTGGGTCAGAAGTACCCCCAAATAATTCTTTGCTATAGGGATTGAAGACATTGATTACCTTTACCTTGGTTAGAAGTACCCCCAAATAATTCTTAGCTGCAAGGATTGCAGACATTGACTACCTTTACCTTGGAAATGAAAATCTGCACAATATTTCTAGAATTATTTGTACAAACTCAACACTGGCAAAAATTTGAATTCTTAGCTGCCTAATTTTGGTGTCAGTAAACCAACCAACCAAAAACAATTTTTTTCTATCTTTTTAAATCTCTTATAAGCATATAACTTGCTAATTTTAGACTGATTCTAATTTGATTACATAGTCAAAAACAAAATTACCTTTCAAATAGCCTAATACAAAAACCAATATATTTGAACCAAAAAACATTGAATTATTTGAAATTGAGCACAGAAATTTTAATTGTTGCATAAAAAGTTCTGTTTTTTTATGTATTTTTTTCCATTGAAAAAATACACAAAACTTGTCACAAAATTTTTTATAGATAGGCCAGTTACTTTTTATTATATTCAATCAATTTTTATAAATGAGGCCGTTTTAGAATAGGGCCTACTGTTGATACCATCTATCATGTTTGACAATCATAATATTAAAATAAAGAACTTTTAAAATTTTAATGGACATGACAACCTAATATATATAGTTTGGGCCAGCCTTGGCATAGAGCTAATAAATAAACTTTTCTTTACTTTACTAAACTTTTTTGTATATTTACTACCAACTAATGCTATCTAAGACTAAAAAGACACAAGGCTAAGCAGCTAATAGCCTTTATTGAGAAACTAAGGCTAGTTGCCCTGTGAAACAAACACTCAAAAAATGGCAAAAATGGTTTAAAAATATTGATTGAAATAGGAAATATAAAAAAGTTGTATAATGTACAGAATGGTTAACAACAGTATATGTAGGGCCTATTCTTATTTTTCACTCAGTTGAATAGGAATAGGCCTACCTAAATCTAAACTAAAGAATACATATAACCAGGGTTTTTTGTGTGCAGAGTGTGCGTATGCACCCTAAATTTTAAAATTGCACCCTGAAATTAAAAAAGTAGGTGCAGTTTAGGTACAGTCTTATAACCATTTTTCTTTAAAGGCTTAACCATGCTTAAGCTATTTTTCATGCACTGCCTTAAAATATGAAACAAAATAACTCTTTAAATCCTATTAAGTCATATAGGCAATATAGCCTATGGCTATAGCCTTATGTAAGATATTAAAATATACATTCCCAGTTGTCTGAAACAAGACTCAAGAGAAATTGCACTCTGTGCCTTAAAATTGCACCTTGAAATTTGGCACAAGGCGCGATTTCGCACCTTGTCTCTGGCGAAAAAAAACCAGCATGTAACATGATAACTTCTTGATTTTAAAAGGTTAAAGGCTAAAGCTTTTTAAAATTAGAATGCAATGCAAAACTAAAGCAATGTGGCCTATATCGGCTATATGATGACCCAGTCCCAGACTAGAGTCACTAGACTGATTATCAGATACGCTCTTTGCTCACTTTTGTGCGTTAGTTCTTTTTGTCTTAAAGGTACTTAAATTTAACTGAATGTAGCCAATACCAGGCCTTGGGCCTATACTAATACTTTATTCTTAATTCTTAATCCAGTCCATCGTCAAGTGTTCTTCGGATTGTAGAAAACGTAGAAGCCGTGTAGGTTACGATGACATGACAAAAATTTTAAATAAAAAACTTTACTTCAAAACGTCTTTTACAATACGTATAATAAATGCCATTAATACTGTACTTGATACAGTATACGTAAAATATTTGTTTATATAATGCTTTTTTTCGTACAAACTTGATTTGCATTTTATTATCTCGTTTTCTAAGAACCCATTTCTGATGTTAAACAGGTAGTGCCAGTATAAAAACAAGGTACTATTGTCCTATATACTAAAAATGAGTTGTCTGTCGGTAGGTATATATGCGATAGATTTTAAAAAAACTGGCTCAACCGATTTTCTTCAAACTTGCACCATTCGATCAGAAATTTTCCTGGAACGGTACATGCATCTTGGCTAAAAATTGCTCAATGTTAAAGGGATTAAATATTCGAAAAACATGCTTTTTTGCAAAGGTCAAGCAGCTCTTTCGATCTGAAATGCATTGTAAGAATGCTAGAGAAAAACTGACTGACTGAATTACAATTCTGATAAAGATTGCATCACAACAAGTTGAAAACAGTGCCGAAGAAATGCACACACGACTTGATTGAAATTGCGTTACCAATATTGCTAACTTAAATTGAGACTGATACAGGCTGACTGAGAAATTGATTATGTCATAACTTTTTACTCTAACCGACTTGTTGAAAGTATTGAAATATAAGGGCAACAGTTCATGTTCTCCGATTGAAAAGAGATAGGGCCTAGCCTAGATGTGAACAGACTTGACTGCTAATGTAGCGACCTGGGTTCAAATTTTAGTAGTGCAAAAATTTTTTATTAAAACATCTTAAAAACACAAAACTGCTAAACATAAACAAGCGCAATGTCAAACATAGAAGAGCCACCATGTCAAACATAGAAGAGCCACCATGTCAAACATAGAAGAGCCACCATGTCAAACATAGAAGAGCCACCATGTCAAACATTAAAGAGCCACCATGTCAAACATAGAAGAGCCACCATGTCGAACATTTAAGAGCCACCATGTGGAACATAGAAGAGCCACCATGTCTAACATTAAAGAGCCACCATGTCGAACATTAAAGAGCCACCATGTCGAACAAAAAAGAGCCACCATGTCGAACCTAAAAGAGCCACCACATGAAACAAAAGAGCCACCATGTCAAACATAAAAGATCTACCCTGTCAAGCATATACGTTTGACTCCATGTCGAACATTAAAGAGCCACCATGTCAGACATTAAACAGGTGCCATGTCAAACATAAAAGAGCCACCATGTCAAACATAGAAGAGCCACCATGTTGAACATTAAAGAGCCACCATGTGGAACATAGAAAAGCCACCATGTCAAACATTAAAGAGCCATCATCTCAAACATAAAAGAGCCACCATGTCAGACATTAAACAGGTGCCATGTCAAACATAAAAGAGCCACCATGTCAAACATAGAAGAGCCACCATGTTGAACATTAAAGAGCCACCATGTGGAACATAGAAAAGCCACCATGTCAAACATTAAAGAGCCATCATCTCAAACATAAAAGAGCCACCATGTCAAACATCAAGAGCCACTTTGTCAAACATAAAAGAACCATCATATCAAGCATGTACGTGACTCCATGTCAAACATTAAGGAGCCACCATGTCAAACAGGTACACAATTCCATGTCAAACATTAAAGAGCCACCATGTCAAACATAAAATATCTACTATGTAAAACATATACGTGACTCCATGTCAAACATATACGTGACTCTATGTCAAACATTATAGAGCCACTATGTCAAACAGTAAAGAGCCACCATGTCAAACATAAAAGAGACATCATTTCAAATGTAAAAAGAAGCGTCATGCCAAACATAAAGGAGCCACTATAAAGCTAAGGATATTGTTTCACTAGCTACTTGTTGTCTGGTGGATGATTGCTATTTAAGGATAGATAATTGCTATCAGTGGGATGCTTGCTATCTGAGGGATGCTTGCTATTTGAGGGATATTTGCTATCTGAATGATGATTGCTATTGGGGGGGGGGTGCTTGCTATCGGAAGAATGCTTGCTATTGGGGGATGCCTGCTCTTGGGGAGTGGAGGGTACTTGCTATCTAAGAGGGGGCTGCTAGCAATCTATAAGGATTCTTTGTATGCAGGGATGCTTGCTATCTGGGTGATTCTTGCATGCTGTCTGGGGATGCTTGCATGCTGTCTGGGGATGCTTGCATGCTTGCTATCTGGGAGATGCTTGCATGCTGTCTGGGGATGCTTGCATGCTGTCTGGGGATGCTTGCATGCTTGCTATCTGGGAGATGCTTGCATGCTGTCTGGGGATGCTTGCTATCTGGAGGATTCTTGCTTATCTGGGGGATGCTTGCTATCTGTGTGATGCTTGCATGCTGTCTGGGGATGCTTGCTATCTAGGGGATTCTTGCTATCTGGGGGATTCTTGCTATCTGGGGGATTCTTGCTATCTGGGGGATTCTTGCTATCTGGAAGATGCTTGCATGCTGTCTGGGGATGCTTGCTATCTGGGAGATGCTTGCATGCTGTCTGGGGATGCTTGCTATCTGGGAGATGCTTGCATACTGTGTGGGGATGCCTGCTTTCGGGGGATGCTTGATATTTGGGAGGCAAGAGGGAGGAGGGTACTTGCCATATTGGGAGGGTTGCTATCTGGGGAGATGCTTGCTGTCTTGGGATGTTTTCTTTTTAGATGGAATGTCTGTTGTCTTTGTGAAAGCTTTATTTTGCTGTCTTTTTATTACTTTTAGAGAACAGATATTCTATCCAGATGTCCCCCATTGGGGGGCGAAGATTGCTAGTACTAATGCTATAAACCATTAAATCTAAATATACTAAATCTCTAAGGTTTGTTTGTATGTTTGTCCATAACGCTCTAGAGATTGCAATTCTTCACCGATTTTGATCGCGTTTTCGCCAAAATCACAATATACTAAATCTCTAAGATCTGACCGGTATTTCAGTCTTCCTATATACTAAAAATGAGTTGTCTGTATGTGGGTAGGTAGGTATGCGATAGATTTCAGAAAAATTGGCTCAACCGATTTTCTTCAAACTTGCACCATTCGATCAGAAATTTTTCTGGGATGGTACATGCATCCTGGCTAAGAAATTGCTCAATGTTAAAGGGATTAAATATTCGAAAAACATGCTTTTTTGCAAAGGTCAAGCAAAATTTTCGACTTGAAATGCATTGTAAGAATACTAGAGAAAAACCTGACTGACTGAATTTCAATTCTGATAAAGATTACATCATAACAAGGTGAAAACAGTGCCACAGAAACGCACACAAGACTTGATTTAAATTGCGTAACCATATTGCTAACTTAAATTAAGACTGATACTGGCTGACTGAGAAATTGATTATGTCATAAATTTTTACTCTAACCGACTTGCTGTAAGAATTGAATTATAAGGGCCACAATTCATGTGCTCCAATTGAAAAAAGATAGCCTAGATGCGAACAGACTGGACTGCTAATGTAGCGACCTGGGTTCAAATCTTGGTAGCGCAAAATGATTTTTTTATTAAAACACCTTAAAAACAAAAAACTGCTAAACATAAAAGAAGCGCAATGTCAAACATACAAGAGCCACCATGTCAAACATAAAAGAGCCACCATTTCGAACAAAAAAGAGTTACCATTAAGAACATTAAAGAGCCACCATGTCGAACATTAAAGAGCCACCTTATCAAACATTAAAGAGCCACCATGTCGAACATTAAAGAGCCACCATGTCGAAACATTAAAGAGCCACCATGTTAAACATAAAACAGACACCATTTAGAACATTAAAGAGCCACCATGTCGAACATTAAAAAGCCACCATGTCAAACATTAAAGAGCCACCATTTCAAACCTAAAAGAGCCACCATGTCGAACATTAAAGAGCCACCTTATCAAACATTAAAGAGCCACCATGTCGAACATAAAAGATCTACCATGTAGAACATAAAAGAGTCACCATGTCAAACATTAAAGAGCCACCATGTAAAACATTAAAGAGCCACCATGTCAAACATAAAAGAGCCACCATTTCGAACAACAAAAAAGAGTTACCATTAAGAACATTAAAGAGCCACCATGTCGAACATTAAAAAGCCACCATGTCAAACATAAAACAGACACCATTAAGAACATTAAAGAGCCACCATGTCGAAGCATTAAAGAGCCACCATATCAAACATAAAAGAACTACCATTTCAAACATTAAAGAGCCACCATGTCGAACATTATTGAGCCACCATGTCGAACATAAAAGAGCCACCATGCCAAACATAAAAGAGCCGCCATGTCAAACATAAAAAAGCTACCATGTCAACCATAAAAGAACCACCACGTCAAGCATATACATTACTCCATGTCAAACATTAAAGATCCACCATGCCAAACATTAAAGAGCCACCATGTCAAACATTAAAGAGCCAGCATGTCAAACACTAAAGAGCCAGCATGTCAAACATAAAAGAGCCACCATGTCGAACATTATTGAGCCACCATGTCATACATTAAAGAGCCACCATGCCAAACATAAAAGAGCCACCATGTCAAACATAAAAGAGCCACCATGTCGAACATTATTGAGCCACCATGTCGAACATAAAAGAGCCACCATGCCAAACATAAAAGAGCCGCCATGTCAAATATAAAAAAGCCACTATGTCAACCATAAAAGAACCACCACGTCAAGCATATACATTACTCCATGTCAAACATTAAAGAGCCACCATATCAAACATTAAAGAGCCACAATGTCAAAAATTAAAGAGCCACCATGTCGAAGATTAAAGTGCTACCATGTCAAACATAGAAGAGCCACCATGTCAAACATTAAAGAGCCACAATGTCAAACACAAAAGAGCCACCATGTCAAACATAGAAGAGACACCATGTCGAACAACTGAGCCACCATGTCAAACATAACAGAGACACCATGTCAAACATTAAAGAGCCACCATGTCAAACATTAAAGAACCACGATGTCAATCATTAAAGAGCCACTATGTCAAACATATATGTGACTCCATGTCAAACATTAAAGAGCTACCATGTCAAACATAGAAGAGACACCATGTGTCCATGTCAAACATAGAAGAGCCACCATGTCAAACATAAAAAGAAGTGTCATGCCAAACAAAATGGAGCCACTATAAAGCTAAGGAAATTATTGCACTAGCTACTTGATGTCTGGTGGATGCTTGCTATTTAAGGATGGATACTTGCTATCAGGGGGATGCTTGCTATCTGAGTGATGCTTGCTATTGGGGGGAGGGATGCTTGCTATCGGAAGAATGCTTGCTATCTGGGGTAACTTGCTATTGGGGGATGCTTGCTCTTGGGGAGTGGAGGGTACTTGCTATCTGAGAGGGGGTTGCTAGCTATCTATAAGGGTTCTTTGTATCCAAGGATGCTTGCTATCTGGGGGATGGTTGCATGCTGTCTGGGGATGCTTGCATGCTGTCTGGGGATGCTTGCATGCTGTCTGGGGATGCTTGCTATCTGGGCGATTCTTGCTATTTGGGAGATGCTTGCTATCTGGGGGATGCTTGCATGCTGTCTGGGGATGCTTGCTATCTGGGGGATTCTTGCTATCTGGGGGATGCTTGCGTGCTGTCTGGGGATGCTTGCTATATCTGGGGGATTCGTGCTATCTGGGAGATGCTTGCATGCTATCTGGGAGATGCTTGCATGCTGTCTGGGGATGTTTTCTTTACAGATGGAATGTCTGTTGTCTTTGTGAAAGCTTTATTTCGCTGTCTTTTTGTTACTTTTAGAGAACAGATATTCTATTTAGATGTCCCCCATCGGGGGGCGAAGATTGCTAGTTGTATCTAAAAAAATTATTTCTGCAATAACTTTATTCTTATATATAGTGTATGTTTTCTGATTAGTACAGATTGATTGGTAGTAAAGAAACGAGTGATGAAACCCATTCCTTAAGGTTTCTAAATCTACAAAAATACAAAGTACAGACTACATTAGCCATTACTAATACTATGCAATGTATGGGCAATATGGCACAATCATCATGCATGCATAAAAAAACATTACCATTAGCCTTTTGGAAGTCATGGCATCCTTATCAGATTACATTTGTACCAAGAATTCCAATAGGACATAGCCTAGCTAATAAGCTTATTAAGCTAATTGCTAACTTATTGTTTTAAGTAATTAAGTTAAGCATATCACTTTAGTAATAGACTAAATCTGTTTTGAAAATATGTTTGCCTATGGCTATGAATCTTTTGATGGTCAGTCCATTTTTTCATGTTGGGTGACTATGGTGACAAGGCAATAAGGAGGAAAATAGCCTTATATTGTAATACAACATATGTACATACATACATACATAGTGATTTTATTTTTAATCATCATGTAAGGGGTGTCCAGAAAGGTTCCTAGTCATTTTGTCACCTGCCATTTTGTATGGGGTGCTCAACTCAACTAGGACCTAGGGTTAGTTTGTCATCTTAATTAGCATGCACTACCTGAAGAAAGTCATTTTGTCATCCACCTATCATATTAGTTCCAACTTCCAAGTGAATTAATGTGGCAATTAAACATATTTACTTGGAATCCTAATGATCTAATCATTTTGTTATCCCAATTGAGATAAAACCTGTCAATTGATCAAGTTTGGGTCTGTATAAAAGTTGGACATTGAACACACTGGACACATTTGACACCCCTTATTTTAACATTAATTATATACTTTTTCTTTATAAGAAAGTGTAAATATTTTTTATTATTACAATTTTTCATACACTTTTGGCAGTCTTAAATTGATAATATCAATAAATTGTTGAATTTTGACTTTTGTTAAAATAAAGAATGTTAGTGAAATTAATGGATTAGTGGATTTCCTATTAGTGGAATAGTAGATAATTATGTTTTGTCAGGTAGATGATAATTTGAAACTATTTGATATAGCTTAGTTAGGCCTAATAAAGGCTAAATTAATTATGATGACTGACCCAAATCAAGGTAGGCTAGAATGATAAATATCCTAGATAACAAAATCATTATGAACCTAAATTGGATATAGGTCATCTTGTCTATTGTCAGTTTATCTGTTAAGGTCCATGCTAGGATAGATTGTTTGCTATTATGTTTAAAGTAAATATAGCCAGCAATAAATTAGTAAAATATATTTTGGCATAAAGAGCAGCATTTTCATAGAAATAGAAGCCATTTCTATATTATATATTTTTATTTGCTATTGATTGCTTCTTTTATTAAGATCAATATAGAAGTCAGTAGTTAGAAGCTTTGAATTTATGTTTTGATAACACAAAGAGTTCTTTAAAGAGTTTATAGTAAATAAACTAGTATTCTAATCTAGTGCCCCCTTTAGCATATGTAAAAAACTATAGATTGTTTTCTTTTATTTAGAATCTGAACAAATCAATTATATGTGTATTAAAGTCATACAATAAATTCAGTTATTAACCAACCATTGAATATTTTATTAATTGCTATATTAAGTACTTACCACCCCTACCATTAAATATTTAGTTCATAAGACAAATTCAAAGTAGACCAAAGGACTATAGTACTAAATATAGGCTTATAGTATTAAAAAATACCCGAAGTATAATTTTAATCTTCTCTTAAATATTACAATAGTTATAAAACATATCTATAACTTCCAGTAGATATTAAAAATAAATGGTTTTTATCATGTCCATATGCATATGTATTTTAACATTATAATTGTTGCATGGTGTGCATGCTATTATTTTATAAAATTATTGATCTTTTGGATTATTCATATAGTTAATAAGGCAATGCAAATAGATATTTGCAAAATTTATAATATATTTTATCCTTGGTTTATTCTAAGAATGGTTTGTTAAACTAAACTTAATTGAAAGCCACATTGAATGGGAAATACCCTTTTTTATTTCTGTTAGCTCTAGGGCCTTAATTATACCAAAGTGTGCAACCAATTTTTAAATTGCATTAGATTGCTATATATACTTAGCATATACAAACTGTGTAGGGTGCTATTGGGGCACTATCTCAAAACAGATCTTTGGACCTTCTATGTACTATTGTATACATTGTGTACTATGACAAAAATGCATGGTCAATCTATGTCAGGTAGAATCATAGTTGGCGCCATTGTTCTAGTTGTATCTGTGGGCGCCAGCGTGTACTATTATTTGCGCTCTCGCAGGCCCCAGGCCCAAGCGCAGGCTCAAGGCCCCAGTCTCAGCCTCAGCTCTTCAAGCCGCGGTGACACAAAGGAGGTGTCCGAGCAGCTCCAGTGCGTTGTCTGCTTGGATAGAGAGCGCAATATTATGCTGCAGCCGTGTAATCATTTCTGCCTGTGCGATGCCTGCCATCAGAGATTGAAGCGCCGGGTTTGTCCAATTTGCAACCGGCCGATCGCGTCTGTGCTGCCAGTCTTTGTGTCCTAAATTTCACCGACTGAACTCTTTGGCTCATATTATACCTTTTTTTCAGATCTATTTATCCAGTTCGGTTTTGAAATCTAGTTTCTACATTTTTGGTTGCAGCATAATTTAAATTGATGTTTCATGATTTTGTTGCAGCTGCCCACTGTGAGCATCTGATTGGGCAGTGGGTAGCTGCAACTGCCCACTGTAAGCATCTGATTGGGCAGTGGGTAGCTGCAGCTGCCCACTGTAAGCATCTGATTGGGCAGTGGGTAGCTGCAACTGCCCACTGTAAGCATCTGATTGGGCAGTGGGTAGCTGCAACTGCCCACTGTAAGCATCTGATTGGGCAGTGGGTAGCTGCAACTGCCCACTGTAAGCATCTGATTGGGCAGTGGGTAGCTGCAACTGCCCACTGTAAGCATCTGATTGGGCAGTGGGTAGCTGCAACTGCCCACTGTAAGCATCTGATTGGGCAGTGGGTAGCTGCAACTGCCCACTGTAAGCATCTGATTGGGCAGTGGGTAGCTGCAACTGCCCACTGTAAGCATCTGATTGGGCAGTGGGTAGCTGCAACTGCCCACTGTAAGCATCTGATTGGGCAGTGGGTAGCTGCAACTGCCCACTGTAAGCATCTGATTGGGCAGTGGGTAGCTGCAACTGCCCACTGTAAGCATCTGATTGGGCAGTGGGTAGCTGCAACTGCCCACTGTAAGCATCTGATTGGGCAGTGGGCAGTTGCAACTGCCCACTGTAAGTATCTGATTGGGCAGTGGGCAGTTGCAGCTACCCACTGTAAGCATCTGATTGGGCAGTGAGCAGTTGCAGCTACCCACTGTAAGCATCTGATTGGGCAGTGGGCAGTTGCAGCTACCCACTGTAAGCATCTGATTGGGCAGTGGGAAGTTGCTGCTACCCACTGTAAGCATCTGATTGGGCAGTGGGCAGTTGCAGCTACCCACTGTAAGCATCTGATTGGGCAGTGGGTAGCTGCAACTGCCCACTGTAAGCATCTGATTGGGCAGTGGGTAGCTGCAACTGCCCACTGTAAGTATCTGATTGGGCAGTGGGCAGTTGCAGCTACCCACTGTAAGCATCTGATTGGGCAGTGGGCAGTTGCAGCTGCCCACCGTAAGCATTTGATTGGGCAGTGGGTAGCTGCAACTGCCCACTGTAAGCATCTGATTGGGCAGTGGGTAGCTGCAACTGCCCACTGTAAGCATCTGATTGGGCAGTGGGCAGTTGCAGCTACCCACTGTAAGCATCTGATTGGGCAGTGGGTAGCTGCAACTGCCCAATGTAAGCATCTGATTGGGCAGTGGGTAGTTGCGGCTGCTCACTGAATGACAAACTCTAAAGTGACAATAACTAGCTCTAGAGGGCTGTATATTGACGTCTATTTGTATTTATTCGTGTATTAAAATTTTTCTTTCATATTTTTTAATCAGTAAAGGACCTACTATGTTAATAGAAACTGTACAATATTGTGCGTGCACAGAATTTCAGTTCTCGCATCGTTTTAAATCTGTAAATTTGTCTTAGTAACTAAAATACACTACTTACAGTAGGCGATAAATTTCGAAACCTTTGAGTTGATTTCATAATTAAATTTATTTGTTGTTTCTTACGTGTAGATATTAAGATTACTGCTTTTACAAAGTTTAAGATAGATGTATTTGATGGTAGTTTTCTGCGAATACTTCAAGTTTCTTTACAATATTAGGGAAATGTCCCCAGAATTGCCTCCTGTAGTTACCCAAACTAATAAATCTGCCCTTTTGTAGTCTGATTTAACCGTTTTTCCAGCTTTTGAAAGTTTCGAGTTTGTGAAGCTTCCAGTTTGTGAAGTTTCGAGTTTGTGAAGCTTCCAGTTTGTGAAGTTTCGAGTTTGTGAAGTTTCGAGCTTGTGAAGCTTCCAGTTTGTAAAATTTCGAGTTTGTGAAGTTTCGAGTTTGTGAAGCTTCCAGTTTGTGAAGTTTTGAGTTTGTGAAGTTTCGAGTTTGTGAAGTTTCAAGTTTGTAAAGTTTCAAGTTTGTGAAGTTTCAAGTTTGTGAAGTTTCGAGTTTTGTGAAGCTTCCAGTTTGTGAAGTTTCGAGTTTTGTGAAGCTTCCAGTTTGTGAAGTTTCGAGTTTGTGAAGCTTCCAGTTTGTGAAGTTTCGAGTTTGTGAAGTTTCGAGCTTGTGAAGCTTCCAGTTTGTAAAATTTCGAGTTTGTGAAGTTTCAAGTTTGTGAAGCTTCCAGTTTGTGAAGTTTCAAGTTTGTGAAGTTTCAAGTTTGTGAAGTTTCGAGTTTTGTGAAGCTTCCAGTTTGTGAAGTTTCGAGTTTGTGAAGCTTCCAGTTTGTGAAGTTTCGAGTTTGTGAAGTTTCGAGCTTGTGAAGCTTCCAGTTTGTAAAATTTCGAGTTTGTGAAGTTTCAAGTTTGTGAAGCTTCCAGTTTGTGAAGTTTCAAGTTTGTGAAGTTTTGAGCTTGTGAAGTTTCCAGTTTGTAAAGTTTCGAGCTTGTGAAGTTTCGAGTTTGTAAAGTTTCGAGCTTGTGAAGTTTCGAGTTTGTAAAGTTTCGAGTTTTGTGAAGCTTCCAGTTTGTGAAGTTTCGAGTTTGTGAAGCTTCCAGTTTGTGAAGTTTCGAGTTTGTGAAGTTTCGAGCTTGTGAAGCTTCCAGTTTGTAAAATTTCGAGTTTGTGAAGTTTCAAGTTTGTGAAGCTTCCAGTTTGTGAAGTTTCAAGTTTGTGAAGTTTTGAGCTTGTGAAGTTTCCAGTTTGTGAAGTTTTGAGCTTGTGAAGCTTCCAGTTTGTGAAGTTTTGAGTTTGTGAAGCTTCGAGCTTATGAAGTTTCAAGTTTGTAAAGCTTCGAGCTTGTGGAGTTTCCAGTTTGTGAAGCTTCGAGCTTGTGGAGTTTCCAGTTTGTGAAGCTTCGAGCTTATGAAGTTTCAAGTTTGTGAAGCTTCGAGCTTGTGGAGTTTCCAGTTTGTGAAGCTTCGAGCTTGTGGAGTTTCCAGTTTGTGAAGCTTCGAGCTTGGGAAGTTTCAAGTTTGTGAAGTTTCAAGTTTGTAAAGCTTCGAGCTTGGGAAGTTTCAAGTTTGTGAAGTTTCAAGTTTGTGAAGTTTCAAGTTTGTGAAGTTTCGAGCTTGTGAAAAGTGTCTTTGTCATTACAACTCTACTATAACTTTCCTCATATTCCATTTTATTGAACACTTCAACACGTAAAGAAGCTGCACTTTATTTATGTATGAATAATATTTGGAGAGCACAGTGGAATCTCGGAGGGTAGCTAATCTATTTGAGAGATTTCGGGATTGAAGTGCTACTGCAAATTCTTTGATTGCTACTAACAGTAGGCAAATGTCAACAGTAATAATCAATAATCTTGAGATGTCGATTTTTTTATTCAGACTGAATTGCCAACCGACGGCGATTATAATCTCGGTCGTGGAAACGACGAAGTTGACGATGCGACCGACGATGACGCGGATGAAGATGAAGTGGAGGAGGGAGAGGGAGAGGGAGAGTTCAATGTTGAGTCCGAATCTGACTCTGGCGAGGCCTTCACCGCAGCTGCCACCGCGCCAATCGGGCTGAATACTGACGAAGTGTTCGCCATCCAGGAGCAGCAAAGGCCGAAGGACCTGACGCAGGGTCGGCGACGCCACACCGCTCAACAGAGGTGCAGAGCAGAGAGCTGCTGTTGCTGCCCACTGTAAGCATTTAGTGTAGCTGTTGCTGCCCACTGTAAGCATTCAGTGTAGCTGTTGCTGCCCACTGTAAGCATTCAGTGTAGCTGTTGCTGCCCACTGTAAGCATTTAGTGTAGCTGTTGCTGCCCACTGTAAGCATTTAGTGTAGCTGTTGCTGCCCACTGTAGTAGCTCTAAAGCTGTATATTGCAGCAGCCAAATAAAGCTGATCTTTGCTTTCACTGAGCTTATTATATTCGTGTATGAACCTGTCTTTCTTTCATATTTTTTTAAATCAGTAGCTGACCAATTCTGTTAATAGAAACAGGAAAAGTACTCGTATTTGTGCTTAAAGAGTTTCAATGGTTGCACCTTTTAAAATTTCTGTTTAGTAATGAAAATACACTGCTTTCAGTTTTGTGTGCAAGCAAAAATATTTTCGAATCCTTTGAGTTGATTTTATTTAATTTTTGTTTCTTAGATATTTAGATTAATGCCTTTTACAAAGTTTGGGATAGATGTAATTTTTGGTGTTCTCTGTGAAAGTTTCAAGTTTATGAAGTTTCAAGTTTATGAAGTTTCAATTTTGTGAAGTTTCAAGTTTGTGAAGTTTCAAGTTTGTGAAGTTTCAAGTTTGTGAAGTTTCAAGTTTGTGAAGTTTCAAGTTTGTGAAGTTTCAAGTTTGTGAAGTTTCATGTTTATGAAGTTTCAAGTTTATGAAGTTTCATGTTTATGAAGTTTCAAGTTTGTGAAGTTTCAAGTTTGTGAAGTTTCAAGTTTGTGAAGTTTTTAGTTTATAAAGTTTCTAGTTTGTGAAGTTTCTCGTTCGTCAAGTTTTGGGTTTGTGAAGCTTCTAGTTTAAGTCAGAGGGTAACCAGTCTATAGCCGCTAGCCAGAGAATTGTGGGGTTAAAGTACTACTGCAAATTCTTAGGTTGCTACTATCAGTAGGCAAACGCGAATAGTAATATCTAGTATTTAAGCAGATGCTGATCTGTTTTTATTCATGGCCGAACTGCCAGACGTCAGTGATAATATTATTCGTCGTGGAAACGACGAATTTGACGAAGCGACCGAGGATGACGCGGATGAAGAAGAGGCTGAGGAGGGAGAGTTCGAATCCGAGTCAGAGTCTGAGCAGGGCGACTCCGGCGAGGCCTCCACCGCAGCTGCCGCCGGCGCGCCAATCGAGCTGAACACTAGCGAAGAGTTCGCCATCCAGGAGCAGGACCGGCTCGAGGACCTGGCGCAGGGTCGGCGCCGTCACGTCGCTCGGCGAGGCCGGCGCCATGGCGGAGGTCGTCAGCACCATCAGCAGCAGCAGCTTCCGCCTTCGCCGCCACCTCAAATTGTTGACGCCTTCGACGAATCGGACGATGCCGACGTTGGCAGCGGTGGCGGCGGCGGCAGCGCCGGCAACTTGGTGGCCGCGGCGGCGGTCACGGACGCGATGCGCCGGCTGAGAATGAGAACCGCAACAGGAAGCGGAACCGGAAGCGGCGATGGGAGCCGGTTTACCGCCCAGATACAGACTCGGCACGACCGGGACCCCCTGGCCGGAGCCGGGTTCGGCGGCGAGAGCCTCATGTACACGGGAGATTATTCGCCAGATGTGGCCGGATCGATCTGCGTTTCCTCCTATCTGGGCTTTTCCGGGGTGAGGCTGCGCTGCTTGGGTGATGTGGCAGCTATTGTTAGCTTGTTTTCCGGGGGGTGAGATTTTGTGTTTCAGGTGTGCTGATTTTGGTGAGTATCTTAGGGGTGAGATTTGATTGGGTATCTCATGGGTGAGATTTAGTTGAGAATCTCAGGGGTGAGATTTGGTTGAGAATCTCAGGGGTGAGATTTAGTTACGAAATCTTAGGGGTGAGAGTTGGTTGAGTATCTCAGAGGTGAGATTTAGTTGAGAATCTCAATGGTGAGATTTGGATGAGTATCTCAGGGGTGAGATTTGGTTGAGTATCTTAGGTGTGAGATTTGGATAAGTATCTTGAGATTTGGTTGAGTATCTTAGGGGTGAGATTTGGATAAGTATCTCACTGCCGAGATTTGGTTGAGTATCTTAGGGGTGAGATTTGGATAAGTATCTCACTGGCGAGACTTAGTTGAGTATCTTAGGGGTGAGATTTGGATAAGTATCTCACTGGCGAGATTTGGTTGAGTATCTTAGGTGTGAGATTTGGATAAGTATCTTGAGATTTGGTTGAGTATCTTAGGGGTGAGATTTGGATAAGTATCTCACTGGCGAGATTTAGTTGAGTATCTTAGGGGTGAGATTTGGATAAGTATCTCACTGGCGAGATTTGGTTGAGTATCTTAGGTGTGAGATTTGGATAAGTATCTTGAGATTTGGTTGAGTATCTTAGGGGTGAGATTTGGATAAGTATCTCACTGCCGAGATTTGGTTGAGTATCTTAGGGGTGAGATTTGGATAAGTATCTCACTGGCGAGATTTAGTTGAGTATCTTAGGGGTGAGATTTGGATAAGTATCTCACTGGCGAGATTTGGTTGAGTATCTTAGGTGTGAGATTTGGATAAGTATCTTGAGATTTGGTTGAGTATCTTAGGGGTGAGATTTGGATAAGTATCTCACTGGCGAGATTTGGTTGAGTATCTTAGGTGTGAGATTTGGATAAGTATCTTGAGATTTGGTTGAGTATCTTAGGGGTGAGATTTGGATAAGTATCTCACTGCCGAGATTTGGTTGAGTATCTTAGGGGTGAGATTTGGATAAGTATCTCACTGGCGAGATTTGGTTGAGTATCTTAGGGGTGAGATTTGGATAAGTATCTCACTGCCGAGATTTGGTTGAGTATCTTAGGGGTGAGATTTGGATAAGTATCTCACTGGCGAGATTTGGTTGAGTATCTTAGGGGTGAGATTTGGATAAGTATCTCACTGGCGAGAATTGGTTGTGAATCTCATATATGAGGTTTCTATTGAGAATCTCAGGGGTGAGATTTGGTTGAGAATCTCATATGTGAGGTTTCTATTGAGAATCTCAGGGGTGAGATTTGGTTGAGAATCTCATATGTGAGGTTTCTATTGAGAATCTCAGGGGTGAGATTTGGTTGATAATCTCATATGTGAGGTTTCTATTGAGAATCTCAGGGGTGAGATTTGGTTGATAATCTCATATGTGAGTTTTCTATTGAGAATCTCAGGGGTGAGATTTGGTTGATAATCTCATATGTGAGGTTTCTATTGAGAATCTCAGGGGTGAGATTTGGTTGAGAATCTCATATGTGAGGTTTCTATTGAGAATCTCAGGGGTGAGATTTGGTTGATAATCTCATATGTGAGGTTTCTATTGAGAATCTCAGGGGTGAGATTTGGTTGATAATCTCATATGTGAGGTTTCTATTGAGAATCTATATCCCATGACTGGTCACCCGCCGTTCGAACTGCACAGCTGCACCGCGCCCCGGCCATCATGGGCGGCCTGTTCCACGGCCTGGTGGACACGGCTTCCAGTCTTACGCCGACAATTCGTCGTTCGGCGTCGTCACGTAGCGCAGCCGCCGCCGTAGTGAATTCTGGCGCTGATAGCACCGGCGCGAACTTGTCGGCCGGTTTAGCGATGCCGCCGCCGCCATCAGTCGGAGTCGATAGTAGCGTCTCGGTGCCAGCCGTCGCGTCGTCCTCGTCGCTGTCCTCGATGAACTCTCCGGCGGCTTCCGTGTCGGCGTCAAACTCGGCGCACAACTCCATGACGACCCTCGCCGTGTCGTCAGCGATGTCTGCTTCTGCATCGTCGATTGCGCTGAGGCACAGCTCCAGCAGTGTGAGTTAGTTGGGGAAGTGCTCTGGTATTCTCTTTAAACATAGCAACCCCATTTGAGCATAGGCATCTCATTAGCAACCCCATTTGAGCATAGGCATCTCATTAGCAACCCAATTTAAGCATAGGCATCTCCATAGCAACCCCATTTGAGCATAGGCATCTCATTAGCAACAACCCTATTTGAGCATAGGCATCTCATTAGCAACAACCTCATTTGAGCATAGGCATCTCATTAGCATCTCATGAGAAACCCAATTTGAGCTTAGGCAACCCCATTTGAGCATAGGCATCTCCATAGCAACCCCATTTGAGCATAGGCATCTCCATAGCAACACCATTTGAGCATAGGCATCTCCATTAGCAACCCCATTTGAGCATAGGCATCTCCATAGCAACACCATTTGAGCATAGGCATCTCCATAGCAACACCATTTGTGCATAGGCATCTCATTAGCAACCCCATTTGAGCATAGGCATCTCCATAGCAACACCATTTGAGCATAGGCATCTCCATAGCAACACCATTTGTGCATAGGCATCTCATTAGCAACCCCATTTGAGCATAGGCATCTCCATAGCAACACCATTTGAGCATAGGCATCTCCATAGCAACCCCATTTGAGCATAGGCATCTCCATTGCAACCCTATTTGAGCATAGGCATCTCCATAGCAACCCCATTTGTGCATAGGCATTTCATTAGCAACCCCATTTGAGCATAGGCATCTCATTAGCAACCCCATTTGAGCATAGGCATCTCATTAGCAACCCAATTTAAGCATAGGCATCTCCATAGCAACCCCATTTGAGCATAGGCATCTCATTAGCAACAACCCTATTTGAGCATAGGCATCTCATTAGCAACAACCTCATTTGAGCATAGGCATCTCATTAGCATCTCATGAGAAACCCAATTTGAGCTTAGGCAACCCCATTTGAGCATAGGCATCTCCATAGCAACCCCATTTGAGCATAGGCATCTCCATAGCAACACCATTTGAGCATAGGCATCTCCATAGTAACCCCATTTGAGCATAGGCATCTCCATAGCAACCCCATTTGAGCATAGGCATCTCCATAGCAACCCCATTTGAGCATAGGCATCGCCATAGCAACCCCATTTAAGCATCGGCATCTCCATAGCAACCCCATTTGAGCATAGCCATCTCCATAGCAACCCCATTTGAGCATAGCCATCTCCATAGCAACCCCATTTGAGCATAGCCATCTCCATAGCAACCCCATTTGAGCATAGGCATCTCCATAGCAACCCCATTTGAGCATAGGCATCTCCATAGCAACCCCATTTGAGCATAGGCATCTCATTAGCAACCCCATTTGAGCATAGGCATCTCATTAGCAACCCCATTTGAGCATAGGCATCTCATTAGCAACCCCATTTAAGCATAGGCATCTCCATAGCAACCCCATTTGAGCATAGCCATCTCCATAGCAACCCCATTTGAGCATAGGCATCTCATTAGCAACAACCCTATTTGAGCATAGGCATCTCATTAGCAACAACCTCATTTGAGCATAGGCATCTCATTAGCATCTCATGAGAAACCCAATTTGAGCTTAGGCAACCCCATTTGAGCATAGGCATCTCCATAGCAACCCCATTTGAGCATAGGCATCTCCATAGCAACACCATTTGAGCATAGGCATCTCCATAGCAACCCCATTTGAGCATAGGCATCTCATTAGCAACCCCATTTGAGCATAGGCATCTCCATAGCAACCCCATTTGAGCATAGGCATCTCCATAGCAACCCCATTTGAGCATAGGCATCTCCATAGCAACCCCATTTGAGCATAGCCATCTCCATAGCAACCCCATTTGAGCATAGCCATCTCCATAGCAACCCCATTTGAGCATAGCCATCTCCATAGCAACCCCATTTGAGCAAAGGCATCTCCATAGCAACCCCATTTGAGCATAGGCATCTCATTTCCAATCATTAGAGGCGAGGAGAGATAAAGAGAGAGGAGAAAAGAGAAGAGAGGGAGAGGAGAGAGGAGGGAAGGGATTGGCGAGGAGAGAGGAGAGCAATGAGAAGTGAGAATAGATTGCTACGAGCTGTTGGGAAGTTTCAAAGGACCCCAGGGCCGAATAGAGAGGCTTTGACGGCCGTATGGGTCCTGCGGGCCGGAGATCTAATTTAAACTACTGAGAAAAGTAGGCGAATAAAGATTTAAAATGTCACGTTGTTTAGCTTGTCACAGCATAGTAACTATCTTAGGCGATTTATGGTTGACCAACATGACAATTAAAACTAAAAAGAATTTATACTCAAATTGCATAAATAGGTGTTTAAGGTGCTAAATGGTCACATTGATCGTTGTTTGACAGCTCAGTTTTTAATTAGTCATGACTGGCGTTAAAAAAAGTATCCTGTTTCAAAAATGCTTCATAACAAAGGAGAATCTAACGACTAAAAGTTATAGTCGCAAATTCCAGTAGTCTGTAAATAGTGGTAGCAATATGCACATTTCCAACAGTCTACTCAGAGAACCGTAAGTGGTAGCAATATGCACATTTCCAACAGTCTACTCAGAGAACCGTAAGTGGTAGCAATATGCACAGTTCCAACAGTCTACTCAGAGAACCGGAAGTGGGAGCAATATGCACAGTTCCAACAGTCTACTCAGAGAACCGGAAGTGGGAGTAATATGCACATTTCCAACAGTCTACTCAGAGAACCAGAAGTGGGAGCAATATGCACAGTTCCAACAGTCTACTCAGAGAACCGAAAGTGGGAGCAATATGCACATTTCCAACAGTCTACTCAGAGAACCGGAAGTGGGAGTAATATGCACATTTCCAACAGTCTACTCAGAGAACCAGAAGTGGGAGCAATATGCACATTTCCAACAGTCTACTCAGAGAACCGGAAGTGGTAGCAATATGCACATTTCCAACAGTCTACTCAGAGAACCGGAAGTGGGAGCAATATGCACAGTTCCAACAGTCTACTCAAAGAACCGGAAGTGGGAGCAATATACACAGTTCCAAGAGGCTACTCAGTAGACCGGAAGTAGGAACAATACATGTATACACAGTTCATGTTCCAAGAGGCTACTCAGTAGACCGGAAGTAGGAACAATACATGTATACACAGTTCCAACAGGCTACTCACCAGACCGGAAGTAGGAACAATACATGTATACACAGTTCCAACAGGCTACTCACCAGACCGGAAGTAGGAACAATACATGTATACACAGTTCCAACAGGCTACTCACCAGACCGGAAGTAGGAACAATACATGTATACACAGTTCCAACAGGCTACTCACCAGACCGGAAGTAGGAACAATACATGTATACACAGTTCCAACAGGCTACTCACCAGACCGGAAGTAGGAACAATACATGTATACACAGTTCCAACAGGCTACTCACCAGACCGGAAGTAGGAACAATACATGTATACACAGTTCTAACAGGCTACTCAGTAGACCGGAAGTAGGAACAATACATGTATACACAGTTCTAACAGGCTACTCACCAGACCGGAAGTAGGAACAATACATGTATACACAGTTCCAACAGGCTAACAAACCTTAGCAACAGCAGTAATGAATAGCTTAGATTTGCCCGAATTTGTAGACTCTTCTGCAGCGGCAGCAACCGCCGCAGCAGCAGCAGCCGCAGCCGCTTCTTGTCGGCCGTCCGGACGCCCCGCCGGGCTCAGCCCAGGCCTGCAACGCGTCCGTCACTCGGACACTTCGTCGTGAAGTGGCCTGCGATCAGGAGCGCCAAGATTTCTGCGAAAATTTCACTCTGCTTCTGAATGCCAACCTGCCGTCCAGGCGGGAGCAGCGGCTCCTGTCCAGCTCGGGCAGTGCCGGACACACCGGTGGCTTCGGCCAGCAGCCGCAGCGCAATTTGACTAACAGCCTGTTCGCCGAGATCAAGTCCTACGGTGCGGAGCTCGAGTACAGCAGGCAGCTGTCTGAGGGGGCGGCCACCGTTGCCTTGGCTGTTGAGTCCGTGCTCAATCTCAGGCTAAATAGCAGGAGGCGGACTTCTGAGCTGGTGAGATTTTTCATCATTAAATCAATACAGATTGAGCAATCCGTCCCGTTTTTATCCATGTTAGATTAGCAATCCATATCAGATAGATTAGCAATCCATATCAGATAGATTAGCAATCCATATCAGATAGATTAGCAATCCACATTGGCTAGATTAGCAATCCACATTGGCTAAATTAGCAATCCACATTGGCTAGATTAGCAATCCATATTGGCTAGATCAGCAACCCATATTTGCTAGATTAGCAATCCATATTGGCTAGATTAGCAATCCAAATTGGCTAGGTTAGCAATCCACATTGGCTAGATTAGCAATCCATATTGGCTAGATCAGCAATCTATATTGGCTAGGTTAGCAATCCATATTGGCTAGATCAGCAATCCATATTGGCTAGATCAGCAATCTATATTGGCTAGGTTAGCAATCCATATTGGCTAGATCAGCAATCCATATTGGCTAGGTTAGCAATCCACATTGGCTAGATTAGCAATCCATATTGGCTAGATTAGCAATCCACATTGGCTAGATTAGCAATCCATATTGGCTAGATTAGCAATCCACATTGGCTAGGTTAGCAATCCATATTGGCTAGATCAGCAATCCATATTGGCTAGATTAGCAATCCATATTGGCTAGATCAGCAATCTATATTGGCTAGGTTAGCAATCCATATTGGCTAGATCAGCAATCCATATTGGCTAGGTTAGCAATCCACATTGGCTAGGTTAGCAGTCCATATCAGATAGATTAGCAATCCACATTGGCTAGATCAGCAATCCATATTGGCTAAATTAGCAATCCATATTGGCTAGATCAGCAATCTATATTGGCTAGGTTAGCAATCCATATTGGCTAGATCAGCAATCCATATTGGCTAGGTTAGCAATCCACATTGGCTAGGTTAGCAGTCCATATCAGATAGATTAGCAATCCACATTGGCTAGATCAGCAATCCATATTGGCTAAATTAGCAATCCATATTGGCTAGGTTAGCAATCCATATTGGCTAGATTAGCAATCCATATTGGCTAGATTAGCAGTCCATATTGGCTAGGTTAGCAATCCAAATTGGCTAGATTAGCAATCCATATTGGCTAGGTTAGCAATCCACATTGGCTAGGTTAGCAGTCCATATCAGATAGATTAGCAATCCACATTGGCTAGATCAGCAATCCATATTGGCTAAATTAGCAATCCATATTGGCTAGGTTAGCAATCCATATTGGCTAGATTAGCAATCCATATTGGCTAGATTAGCAGTCCATATTGGCTAGATCAGCAACCCATATTTGCTAGATTAGCAATCCATATTGGCTAGATTAGCAATCCACATTGGCTAGATTAGCAATCCATATTGGCTAGATCAGCAATCTATATTGGCTAGGTTAGCAATCCATATTGGCTAGATCAGCAA
>NIVC01000936.1:92500-127500 GCA_002269645.1 Macrostomum lignano | reverse complement strand
CAAAAACAGGGATTTTTGACAACTCCACACCATTCAGATCCCAAAATGGGATTTTTGACACCCCTAGTCCCTTCTGATCCCAAAATGGGATTTTTGACACCCTAGACTCTTCTGATCCCAAAATGGGATTTTCGACACCCCTAGACTCTTCTGATCCCAAAATGGAATTTTTGACACCCCTAGACTCCTCTGATCCCAAGAAAGGATTATCGGCAATATAATATCCCTCTTCCCATCTCCTAATATTCGCGCAGGTGATGCGCGGCTCCGTGCTGGTGAAGCGCTTTTTCCTAGAGATGGTCGGGCCGCCAACTCAGCCGTTCAGGCCAAACGACAAGGAGAAGCTGATGCAGGACTCACTGAGCGCACTGGACCTGGATATCAGGAACCTGTTGATTCATTACTTCGAGTTCCTCGACCAGTGGGTGCTCAGATTCTTCAAGGAGCAACCGGACGCCAGCAAAGAGTACAAGAATGTGCTGGAGAACGAGTGGTCCTTTATCAGGAATCTGGGGCCCTACATCACCACTGGCCAGGAGTTGGCGGTGCGGCATTTCTGCAAAATCAATTCCCATTTTTTTCAGAGCACGGGCGAGTTCTTTTTGGTGAGTATTTGATTGTGCTCAATGGGATTTGGGAGTTTTCAGTGGGATTTGCGAATTTTCAGTGGGATTTGGAATTTTATAGAGGGATTTGGGATCTTCCAGTGGGATTTGGGAGTTTCCAGGGGGATTTGGGAGTTCCCATAGGGATTTGGGAGTTTCCAGGGGGATTTGGGAGGTTCCAGTGGGATTTGGGAGTTTCCAGTGGGATTTGGAAGTTTCCAGGGGGATTTGGGATCTTCCAGTGGGATTTGAGAGGTTCCAGTGGGATTTGGGAGGTTCCAGTAGGATTTGGGAGTTTTCAGTGGGATTTGGGAGGTTCCAGTGGGATTGAGGAGTTTTCAGTGAAATTTGAGGGTTTTTGATGACGCGGCTCCGGCCCCCTCCCGCCACCTGAATGCTGCAGGACAGTTTCAAGCTGCGCTTCTCGTCCGATCAATATCCGCCCCTCGAAGTGGACGCTGAGCAGCTGCGCTCTCTGAAGTCCAGCGCCGGCGAAGCCCGCGAGAGAGCCATGAAGTCTCTGGGCTTCGTGTACATCCTCAAGAAGGATCTGGAGATCGCGCACAGCTACGAGAGCTCCGCGCCCGGCCGCCAGCTTTTCATGCAAATGAAAAAGTTTTTCATACGGATTATTCCTAAACGCAAATGTCGCTGTCTGTTCTTTGTCACCAAGGAGGCTTACAAAGACAAGGACAGCGCCATCAAGTGAGAACAGTTCACCTCCTTAATATAAACCTCCCCAATGTACACCTCCATAATGTGCACCTTTCCAATGTACACCTCCCCAATGTGCACCTTTCCAATGTACACCTCCCCAATGTGCACCTTTCCAATGTACACCTCCCCAATGTGCACCTTTCCAATGTGTACCTTCCCAATGTACACCTCCCCATATGTACAGCCTTACAAATGCTATCTTTCACACTAGTTTCTATTGAGTAAACTAAGAACCTTTACTTCTCCTACGTACACTTTTTATCGACATATGATGTCACCAAACGTACTAATATTTCTCAGGCTCAGCGACTTCCTCAATTCCAACCAGAAGAGAGACTGGCCGGTGAACTGTCCCCTGGTTGCCGTGGACAAAACTCTGGACAAAAATTTGGTCTGGACAGGCGAAGAGGTCACCATTCAGTCGTCCGATGCCGAGTACAGACTCAACTTGGCGAGTGTTCGGGTGAGGCCCTAGCTTCTGAACTTTTTTAATGACCCTAAATGGATTATTCGCTAGAATATTAACCGTGACACTAAATTACCTTGGCTAGCATGTCAAAAGTGACCCTAAATGACCTTGGCTAGAACGCCAAAAGTAACCGTAAATGATCTTGGCTAGGATGTCAAAAATGACCCTAAATAACCTTTGCTAGGATGTCAAAAGTGACCCTAAATGACCTTGGCTAGTTTGTCAAAAGTGACCCTAAATGACCTTGGCTAGCATGTCAAAAGTGACCTTAGGTGACCTTTGCTAGGATGTCAAAAGTGACCTTAAATGACCTTGGCTAGGCTGTCAAAAGTGACCCTAAATGACCTTGGCTAGCATGTTAAAAGTGACCCTAAATGACCTTGTCTAGGATGTCAAAAGTGACCCTAAATGACCTTGGCTAGCATGTTAAAAGTGACCCTAAATGACCTTGGCTAGCATGTTAAAAGTGACCTTAAATGACCTTGGCTAGCATGTTAAAAGTGACCTTAAATGATCTTGGCTAGGGTGTCAAAAGTGACCCTAAATGACCTTGGCTAGGTTGCTAAGAGTGACCCTCTGTGTGGGGACTCAGCGGTAGGATCTTCACTGTGACCTTGAATGACCCTGACTAGTAGAATATCAATGTGTGTCCCCAAACAACCTGATTTCTTTCTTTACTAAAAACAAGGAAGTGACTCACCGAACCCATCTCAACTAATCTAGGTGCCCAAGAACAAGAAGAAAGAGATTTTGCTAATCTCCCCGAACAGCTCCGAGCTCGAGGCACTGAGCAGCATCCTGGAAAACAAGCTGAATGGCTTCATCGTACCGCGCGACCAGGCCATCTGCTGTTTCGACGACGTCTTTCAGCACATGCAGCAGCTCAAGCGAAGCGCCCACTCGTTGCGCCAAGACATTTTTGGCTGCCTACGCCGCATGGTGCAAGACGAAGGCGACATCTGGCCGCAGGACGCCCTGCACCAGGGCTTTCGAGTTTCGTTCGAGTACAACAAAGAGCTGGTTCGCCTTTACGCCGATGAAGTTAACCGGGTTGAGCTGTTCACCCATTTTGTGGAACTGGTCGAGCTTTACTGGACTTTTATTAAAGACCGCTGCGAGGAGGGTCAGGTAAGCAGCTGTGTATTGTTTGTTCCACTTCCGGTTCGATATTTAAGCTACTGTTATTGTTGATAATTTTACTTCCGGTTCGATATTTAGGCTACTCTTATTGTTGATAATTCCACTTCCGGTTCGATATTTAGGCAACTGTTATTGTTGATAATTCCACTTCCGGTTCGATATTTAGGCTACTGTTATTGTTGATAGTTCCACTTCCGGTTCGATATTTAGGCTACTGTTATTGTTGATAGTTCCACTTCCGGTTCGATATTTAGGCTACTGTTATTGTTGATAATTCCACTTCCGGTTCGATATTTAGGCTACTGTTATTGTTGATAGTTCCGCTTCCGGTTCGATATTTAGGCTACTGTTATTGTTGATAGTTCCACTTCCGGTTCGATATTTAGGCTACTGTTATTGTTGATAGTTCCACTTCCGGTTCGATATTTAGGCTACTGTTATTGTTGATAGTTCCACTTCCGGTTCGATATTTAGGCTACTGTTATTGTTGATAGTTCCACTTCCGGTTCGATATTTAGGCTACTGTTATTGTTTATAGTTCCACTTCCGGTTCGATATTTAGGCTACTGTTATTGTTGATAATTCCACTTCCGGTTCGATATTAAGGCTACTGTTATTGTTTATAATTCCACTTCCGGTTCGATATTTAGGCTACTGTTATTGTTGATAATTCCACTTCCGGTTTGATATTTAGGCTACTGTTATTGTTTATAATTCCACTTCCGGTTCGATATTTAGGCTACTGTTATTGTTGATAATTCCACTTCCGCTTTGATATTTAGGCTACTGTTATTGTTGATAATTCCACTTCCGGTTCGATATTTAGGCTACTGTTATTGTTGATAGTTCCACTTCCGGTTCGATATTTAGGCTACTTTTATTGTTGATAGTTCCACTTCCGGTTCGATATTTAGGCTACTGTTATTGTTGATAGTTCCACTTCCGGTTCGATATTTAGGCTACTGTTATTGTTGATAGTTCCACTTCCGGTTCGATATTTAGGCTACTGTTATTGTTTATAATTCCACTTCCGGTTCGATATTTAGGCTACTGTTATTGTTGATAGTTCCACTTCCGGTTCGATATTTAGGCTACTGTTATTGTTGATAATTCCACTTCCGGTTCGATATTTAGGCTACTGTTATTGTTTATAATTCCACTTCCGGTTCGATATTTAGGCTACTGTTATTGTTGATAATTCCACTTCCGGTTCGATATTTAGGCTACTGTTATTGTTGATAGTTCCACTTCCGGTTCGATATTTAGGCTACTGTTATTGTTGATAGTTCCACTTCCGGTTCGATATTTAGGCTACTGTTATTGTTGATAATTCCACTTCCGGTTCGATATTTAGGCTACTGTTATTGTTGATAATTCCACTTCCGGTTCGATATTTAGGCTACTGTTATTGTTGATAATTCCACTTCCGGTTTGATATTTAGGCTACTGTTATTGTTGATAGTTCCACTTCCGGTTCGATATTTAGGCTACTGTTATTGTTGATAATTGCACTTCCGGTTCAGTAGCTGAATAGCAATTCCTATACTAATTGGCTAGGGCCGCCTGCCCCGCTGGTCCAGCCCGTTCTGCGACTTCCTGCTGACCATCTGCGTGCCCGGCCTGGTTGGCCTGGTCAGCCGCGAATTGTTTGACAAATTCCGCAGACTGGTGAACGACTGCATCAGCCATCTGGTTGGCAACGCCGCTAAGCATTCGTCGACGCCTTCTCAGCAAACCAGGGTGACCTCGGCTGCTGCTGTAGGCGGCGCGTCCGAGGAAGTCAGGCGCCGGCAAAACAGGGGCAATCAGGGCGGCGGGTTGCACGTGAGTGAAATGAAACGATTCGAAACAGGTTAAAGGGTGTCCAAATCTATTTTTGGGTGTCCGAATCTATTGTTAGGTGTCCGAGGGAGGTTTCTGCCTGAGTGTCTATTGTTAGGTGTCCGAGTGCCTATTGTTAGGGTCCGTCTGAGTTTCTATTGTTAGGTGTCCGAGTGCCTATTGTTAGGGTCCGTCTGAGTTTCTATTGTTAGGTGTCCGAGTATCTATTGTTAGGTGTCCGAGTGCCTATTGTTAGATATCCGAGTTTCTATTGTTAGGTGTCCGAGTGCCTATTGTTAGGTGTCCGAGTGCCTATTGTTAGATATCCGAGTTTCTATTGTTAGGTGTCCGAGTGCCTATTGTTAGATATCCGAGTTTCCATTGTTAGGTGTCCGAGTGCCTATTGTTAGGTGTCCGAGTGCCTATTGTTAGATATCCGAGTTTCTATTGTTAGGTGTCCGAGTGCCTATTGTTAGATATCCGAGTTTCCATTGTTAGGTGTCCGAGTGCCTATTGTTAGGTGTCCGAGTGCCTATTGTTAGGTGTCCGAGTATCTATTGTTAGGTGTCCGAGTTTGAGTATAGTTTTCTGAATTCGATTATTGATGCCTAGGGTCATTTATGCTTCCGATTCTGAGGTGTCCGAGTAAATTATAGGTGTTTGAGTGAATTATAGGTGTCCGAGTCTATTATAGGTGTCCGAGTCTATTATAGGTGTCCGAGTCTATTATAGGTGTCCGAGTCTATTATAGGTGTCCGAGTCTATTATAGGTGTCCGAGTCTATTATAGGTGTCCGAGTCTATTATAGGTGTCCGAGTCTATTATAGGTGTCCGAGTCTATTATAGGTGTCCGAGTCTATTATAGGTGTCCGAGTCTATTATAGGTGTCCGAGTCTATTATAGGTGTCCGAGTCTATTATAGGTGTCCGAGTCTATTATTGGTGTCCGAATCTATTATAGGTGTCCGAGTCAGTTATAGGTGTCCGAATCTATTATAGGTGTCCGAGTCAATTATTGGTGTCCGAATCTATTATAGGTGTCCGAGTCAGTTATAGGTGTCCGGGTCCTTTAAAAAGACATCAAAATTATTTTCTAGTACTTAAACACTTAACTCCGGACCCTCCGCCCACGCTGGCAGGAGCGCCGCATGCGAGCTATTGAGTCGCTGGAGTCCGCCCGCCAGGAGTTCCTCACCAGCAAGCGCTGGATCGGCCACGTCAGGCAAGACATCGACCCGCAGCAGCGCGGCGGAGCGCGAAACGCCACGGCGGCCAAATACCACCACTTCCCGCACCGGTGGAAGCGCGGCACCCGGCTAGGCGAAGGCGGCCGCGGTGTGGCCTTCACGGCGGTGAACCTGGACAATGGCGTCAGCATGGTGGTGAAGAAGATCGACCTGTCCAGAGCGCCGGAGTCCGACCTGAAGGATCTCATAGACGAGTTCGAGGCGGTCAAGCGGCTGTCGCATGACAACATCGTCCAGTACTACGGCATCGAGGTGCACCGCACCGAGGCGCTGCTGTTCATGGAGCTGTGCGACGCTGGCGACCTGCACAGCGCCTCCGGCCAGGGCCTGGACCTGCGTATGATCCGGGACTACACTGGGCTGCTCACCAAAGCCCTGGCCTACATTCACGAGCAGAAGCTCACCCACCGGGACGTGAAATCTGCCAACGTGTTTTTGACCTCCTCGCCGGCCAAGCTCAAACTCGGCGACTTCGACTGCGCCCAGACCTGCCTGCGACACCGGACCCGGCGCTACACCGAGAATCATCCCGATCTCATGGGCGCCGCTGACGCCAACTCCGACACGCATCAGCAGCAGCAGCAGCAGCAGCACTACACGCCGGTTGGCACTTTGACCTTCCTCAGTCCCGAGCGAATCCGCGGCGAGTCCCGCGGCGAACCGCCCGGCGACGTCTGGGGCCTCGGCTGCGTGGTGTGGCAGATGCTGACCGGCAAGCCGCCTTGGCACGACCTGCCGCAGGAGGGCGCCATCTACTTCAAAGTGGGCTTTCTGGTCCAGACTGAGCAGGTGCCGCTGCAGGACCCCTCCAGCCGCTACCCGGACCAGCTGTTCGACCGGGAGGCGCAGAGCTTCCTGATGGACTGTCTGCGCATCGACCCGCGCCAGCGGCTCACGGCGGCGCAACTCATGAATCACACATTTGTGCGCACCTGCGATGAGTTCCAGCTTTCACTGTAGGCTATCAATGGGTTGATGCTGCTCCAAATGCCCCGGTCTGCAAGCTTTTGTAGTTTTTGTTTCTAGGTGTTGCTTGACTTTACCTGATAGTTCACCTGATAATGAATGGCTCATCTGGGTTTTATCTAGCTGGGTTTGCGTGAGTTCGCCTGGTGGTTTAATTAGCTCACTTGGTAGCTAACCCGGAATTTAAACTGGTGGTTAACCTGGTAGCTAACCCGGAATTTAAACTGGTGGTTAACCTGGTAGCTAACCCGGAATTTAAACTGGTGGTTAACCTGGTAGCTAAACCGGAATTTAAACTGGTGGTTAACCAGGTAGCTTACCCGGAATTTAAAATGGTGGTAAACCTGGTAGCTAACCCGGAATTTAAACTGGTAGTAAACCTGGTAGCTAACCCGGAATTTAAACTGGTAGTAAACCTGGTAGCTAAACCGGAATTTAAACTGGTGGTTAACCTGGTAGCTTACCCGGAATTTAAACTGGTGGTTAACCTGGTAGCTTACCCGGAATTTAAACTGATGGTAAACCTGGTAGCTAACCCGGAATTTAAACTGGTGGTTAACCTGGTAGCTAACCCGGAATTTAAAATAGTGGTTAACCTGGTAGCTAACCAGGAATTTAAACTGGTGGTAAACCTGGTAGCTAACCCGGAATTTAAACTGGTAGTAAACCTGGTAGCTAACCCGGAATTTAAACTGGTAGTAAACCTGGTAGCTAAACCGGAATTTAAACTGGTGGTTAACCTGGTAGCTAGCCCGGAATTTAAAATGGTGGTTAACCTGGTAGCTAACCAGGAATTTAAACTGGTGGTAAACCTGGTAGCTAACCCGGAATTTAAACTAGTGGTAAACCTGGTAGCTAACCCGAAATTTAAACTGGTAGTAAACCTGGTAGCTAACCCGGAATTTAAACTGGTAGTTAACCTGGTAGCTTACTTGGAATTTAAAATGGTGGTAAACCTGGTAGCTAACCCGGAATTTAAACTGGTAGTAAACCTGGTAGCTAAACCGGAATTTAAACTGGTAGTTTACCTGGTGGTTAACCTGGTAGTTTACCTGGTGGTTAGTTTGCCTGATGGTTAGTTTACCTGGTGGTTAACCTGGTGGTTAACCTGGTAGTTTTCCTGGTAGTTTATCTTGTTGTTCACCTGGTAGTTCACCGTGTGGTTCATCTGGTAGTTCGTAAATCCCTTTTTAGTTAACCTAAAATTAGTCACTAGGTGTAGGTTCACCTGGGACCAGTTCCAGAAGACAATTTAACAATACGCTGTCAATCACTGAGCATGACAGATGTCGGACTGTCGCTATGTCGGTGTTCACCTGTTATTTCAGTTCAACCAGGGTGTGTCTGTCTATCATTATGCGCCAGTTTTTATCAATATTGCAACCAGTGATGGTATGACTTACTATCATTCAAGTTTGTACAGTCGCTCAACAATCAAGAAGTCTGCATCTCTTGACTACAAAACAACCAAAACATGCCCAATACTGAACTTGATTGTTTTTAGCACCAATTTTTATTTGCCTGTCCGTCTCAACTCACCTGACCAGTAAGATTTATCATTTTATTGCCAATAATTTTAACAAATTAGAAAAATATTTATTGCAATAATGATTGCGTGAATTGAACAATTATGCGGTGTTTTGCTTGTCATATTGTTTTTTTTAAAGATTTTCCATGTGTTAATCTCTGCTGAAATATAAATTATCGAATACAAAACTAATATTTTTATCTTAAAAACTCAAGTAGTCTTCACTATTTTTATGTATTTTCATACCAGGTTTTTGAAAATCAAATTCAGCGATCTCTTTCAAGAGCTTGTGATTCTCATGTGCTTGGTGTGATTCTCATGTACTTAGTGTGATTCTCATGTGCTTGGTGTAATTCTCATGTGCTTGGTGTGATTCTCATGTGCTTGGTGTGATTCTCATGTGCTTGGTGTGATTCTCATGTGCTTGGTGTGATTCTCATGTGCTTGGTGTGAATCTCGTGCTTGGTGTGAAACTCGTGCTTAGTGTGATTCTCATGTGCTTGGTGTAATTCTCATGTGCTTGGTGTGATTCTCATGTGCTTGGTGTGATTCTCATGTGCTTCGTGTGAATCTCGTGCTTAGTGTGATTCTCGTGTGCTTGGTGTAATTCTCATGTGCTTGGTGTGATTCTCATGTGCTTGGTGTGATTCTCATGTGCTTCGTGTGAATCTCGTGCTTAGTGTGATTCTCATGTGCTTGGTGTGATTCTCATGTACTTGGTGTAATTCTCATGTGCTTGGTGTGATTCTCGTGTGCTTTTTGTGATTTTCATGTGTTTGGTGTGATTCTCATGTGCTTCGTGTGATTCTCCTGTACTTGGTGTGATTCTCGTGTGCTTAGTGTGATTCTCATGTGCTTGATATGTGATTCTCGTGTGCTTGGTGTGATTCTCATGTGCTTAGTGTGGTTTTTATGTGCTTGGTGTGACTGAGATGGACAAGGTGGAGTGGAGTGACAGATCTGCCTGTAAGAGACTGCTACAGTCATTGTGCAGCTGAGCTTGCAAGATCAGGTGCAACTGGCTCTCGGAATTCCCCAGGGCTTAATAAGTGACTCTGCTCGCTAGGAGCCTGAAGTAATGCATTTTTGTCCACCCTTCAAAGTGAGTCTTGAGCATTGTGTGAAAAGAATTGTTACTGCGATCAGCAGCTTGGCGAAAGTAATAAAGCCTGTGGTTTACAATTATTTTATGACTGGAGCATCGTTAAATTAGCTTTTAATAATACAGGGGCGCCAACCCTCACAGACACAGGCGCCAACCCTCACAGACGCAGGGGCCAACCCTCACAGACACAAGCGCCAACCCTCACAGACAGGGGCCAACCCTCACAGACAGGGGCCAACCCTCACAGACACGGGCGCCAACCCTCACACACAGGGGCCAACCCTCGCAGACAGGGGCCAACCCTCGCAGACAGGGACCAACCCTCACAGACAGGGGCGCCAGCCCTCACAGACAGGGGCGCCAACCCTCACAGACACGGGCGCCAACCCTCACAGACAGGGGCCAACCCTCGCAGACGGGCCAACCCTCGCAGACAGGGACCAACCCTCACAGACAGGGGCGCCAGCCCTCACAGACAGGGGCGCCAACCCTCACAGACACAGGCGCCAACCCTCACAGACAGGGGCGCCAACCCTCACAGACACAGGTGCCAACCCTCACAGACAGGGGCGCCAGCCCTCACAGACACAGGCGCCAACCCTCACAGACAGGGGCCAACCCTCACAGACAGGGGCCAACCCTCACAGACAGGGGCGCCAACCCTCACAGACAGGGGCCAACCCTCACAGACAGGGGCCAACCCTCACAGACACAGGTGCCAACCCTCACAGACAGGGGCGCCAGCCCTCACAGACAGGCGCCAACCCTCACAGACAGGGGCCAACCCTCACAGACAGGGGCCAACCCTCACAGACAGGGGCGCCAACCCTCACAGACAGGGGCCAACCCTCACAGACAGGGGCCAACCCTCACAGACACGGGCGCCAACCCTCACAGACAGGGGCGCCAACCCTCACAGACAGGGGCCAACCCTCACAGACAGGGGCCAACCCTCACAGACACGGGCGCCAACCCTCACAGACAGAAGCCAACCCTCACAGACAGGGGCCAACCCTCACAGACAGGGGCCAACCCTCACAGACACGGGCGCCAACCCTCACAGACACGGGCGCCAACCCTCACAGACAGAAGCCAACCCTCACAGACAGGGGCGCCAACCCTCACAGACAGGGGCCAACCCTCACAGACAGGGGCCAACCCTCACAGACACGGGCGCCAACCCTCACAGACACGGGCGCCAACCCTCACAGACAGAAGCCAACCCTCACAGACAGGGGCCAACCCTCACAGACACGGGCGCCAACCCTCACAGACAGGGGCCAACCCTCACAGACAGGGGCCAACCCTCACAGACAGGGGCCAACCCTCACAGACAGGGGCCAACCCTCACAGACAGGGGCCAACCCTCACAGACAGGGGCCAACCCTCACAGACAGGGGCCAACCCTCACAGACAGGGGCCAACCCTCACAGACAGGGGCCAACCCTCACAGACAGGGGCGCCAACCCTCACAGACAGGGGCCAACCCTCACAGACAGGGGCCAACCCTCACAGACACGGGCGCCAACCCTCACAGACAGAAGCCAACCCTCACAGACAGGGGCCAACCCTCACAGACAGGGGCCAACCCTCACAGACACGGGCGCCAACCCTCACAGACACGGGCGCCAACCCTCACAGACAGAAGCCAACCCTCACAGACAGGGGCGCCAACCCTCACAGACAGGGGCCAACCCTCACAGACAGGGGCCAACCCTCACAGACACGGGCGCCAACCCTCACAGACACGGGCGCCAACCCTCACAGACAGAAGCCAACCCTCACAGACAGGGGCCAACCCTCACAGACACGGGCGCCAACCCTCACAGACAGGGGCCAACCCTCACAGACAGGGGCCAACCCTCACAGACAGGGGCCAACCCTCACAGACAGGGGCCAACCCTCACAGACAGGGGCCAACCCTCACAGACAGGGGCCAACCCTCACAGACAGGGGCCAACCCTCACAGACAGGGGCCAACCCTCACAGACAGGGGCCAACCCTCACAGACAGGGGCCAACCCTCACAGACAGGGGCCAACCCTCACAGACAGGGGCCAACCCTCACAGACAGTGGCGCCAACCCTCACAGACAGGGGCCAACCCTCACAGACAGAAGCCAACCCTCACAGACACGGGCGCCAACCCTCACAGACAGAAGCCAACCCTCACAGACAGGGGCCAACCCTCACAGACACGGGCGCCAACCCTCACAGACAGGGGCCAACCCTCACAGACAGGGGCCAACCCTCACAGACAGGGGCCAACCCTCACAGACAGGGGCCAACCCTCACAGACAGTGGCGCCAACCCTCACAGACAGGGGCCAACCCTCACAGACAGAAGCCAACCCTCACAGACACGGGCGCCAACCCTGTAAAAAGCGGCGATCGAACCCCATCCTCCACATACAACTACTCTGCTGCATGTTTAAACTTGAAAAAGTGTTTTTAACAAAGGGACTCTGAGCGGCACTTCTATACTACGCTCGTGTAAAGGCTGCTGTGCGGTTTAGTTAAAACTACTTGTGCCAGGAAAGGCATGTAAATTCGGAGCCCCAGATACTCGGGGGGGGGGGGGCTCGACACTGCATACCGGATTAAAGCATGGATTTATCTATGCATAAATTACTGGCCCATGAGAGATTGAGTTGCTTAGTCCCGTGTGTGCATGTGATGTTCATGCTCCGGTCAATACGGGACACGCATCAGGGGGACAGAACAAACTTTTCTCTCACTCAGAGCCGCCCCACCGGAGGACGCGCGCAGCTGATCGAAAAAAGAAAAAAGAATCTTGTTGATTCGCGGTTTGAGAGCTGCATGTCTGCAGATAAGAGCCTTTTGACTCGTACGGGGATTTAGGATGTTGATTTCTTTCGAAGCGCGGTGTCCATCATTATTATTGGTGTTCCGGCGTCTTGAACGATGCTAACAAAAATCGAAGTCGATATTTCTAATGATTAGAAGTTCAGTTCTGAATATAGTTTTCAATAGCAAAGATCGGTAACTGCGTTGGCTGTTCACTGCAGCAGCTCGCTGACCATCAGACGCAGGAAGGCGCGGTCCCTCTCGCAAAGCTGCCCAGCCTTGGCCGCACGCTGAAAGCGGGATGGGGGGGCAACTGAGCTGCAGAGCAGACATGACAGCGGTGGGTGGAGCAGCCGCTAGATGAATAATTGTGATGGGAAACAGAGTTGGCTAAAACTGACTTTTTTCTCCTGGTCTCCAACCAGTAACAAGCAAGAACTTCCGTCTTCCACACCCGATGGTGTCCGCTGGCGTTGCTAGCGGGCTCATTAAATTAATAATTAGCTGCTTGCGGCGCGCTATTGTCTTCAATTCTCGCGCACGGACTACTCAAGCACGCGCCTTCCGCGTCTTGCAAGTTTAATTGAAGGCAACAAGTTTTTGTTGCGAGCCGAGGGCTTCAGCCCTGCACTGAGCTCTGAGCGTTTTCCCACCTTCTACTGGACATGCGGCCGAGAATTCGTGGACAATTAAAGCGGGAGGGTCTCACACTTGGGAATTGAGCAATTTCAATGGGAAAATACGTAGAATGGAAGCTTTCAGTTTCTACATGTAAATTCGTGACTCTCTTTCCAGAAGCAACTAAGGTTTTTTTAAAAAATTATTGATGCAACAGTTTTATGAAAATGCAGGCAGGGCTGCGGGCACCCCGGTAACATCGTCCTTCGGTGACATCGTCCTTCGGTGACATCGTCCTTCGGTGACATTTTCCTTCGGTGACATCGTCCTTCGGTGACATCGTCCTTCGGTGACATCGTCCTTCGGTGACATTTTCCTTCGGTGACATCGTCCTTCGGTGACATCGTCCTTCGGTAACATCGTCCTTCGGTGACATCGTCCTTCGGTGACATCGTCCTTCGGTGACATCGTCCTTCGGTGACATCGTCCTTCGGTGACATCGTCCTTCGGTGACATCGTCCTTCGGTGACATCGTCCTTCGGTGACATCACAATACTGTACGCAGGCACGCACTCGTACACGCGCTCACACAGGGTGTACATGAGCTGGGGGTTAAGGCTCTCTTGGCTGTGAACTGCACGAACCCCCGCCCGGCCAATTTTAGTTCACAAGCCCCAAATGAATCGAACGGAATCGAACCAGGGGTTCGTAGCGCGAGATTCAGCCGCGTTCACCGCTGAGCTGCTCTGCCCCCCCCCATCGTCCATCTAATTTAGTTGTCCATGGCAGGTCCCCAGTACCACAGTCAGTCACCGAGTCCATCAACTCACAACAGCTGCCATCACGGCCGCCGCAGAGTCCGGATCGATGCTGCACACCTCTTCGGCCGACGGGCGACGGCGCAGCCTGAAGAAGTGGAAGCCTTTCTTGAAGCGGACCGGCTCGTGGCGGCTGGCGGCGGCGGCCAAGTCGGAGTCGGCGGCCGGCGGAGCGGCAGCGGCGGCGCCTGCAAAGAGTCATGTTCACACAGCCACTGTTCACACAGCCACTGTTCACAAAGCCACTGTTCACACAGCCACTGTTCACACAGCCACTGTTCACACAGCCACTGTTCACACAGCCACTGTTCACACAGCCACTGTTCACACAGCCACTGTTCACACAGCCACTGTTCACACAGCCACTGTTCACACAGCCACTGTTCACACAGCCACTGTTCACACAGCCACTGTTCACACAGCCACTGTTCACACAGCCAGAGCAGTCAGAGCAGCTCACCAGAAGCGCAGCAGGCGAGTCCGGTAGCCAGCAGTCCGGCAGCCAGCAGCAGGATCGACAGTCGGTGCATCTTCTAGCAGTTCTTCAAATTTGAAAGAGGAGCGCAAATGTAATTGTCAAATGGCACTGAGTTCAAATCGGTTCAGTTTCAATATTTCTCGAATTTCTCCCCGTCTCATTCCCGCGGTGTTTTCCAGCCTTTTCAGCCTTCTCCCAGGCGCAAAAAACTTGCCTTTAAAACTGCTCTTCATTTTCTCAAGCGCAGCTGCCTCCATCGCTGCCCTGGGGACTGAGACCCACTTGAGAATACTTTGCCAGCTCTGCTGCAGAAGCAGCTGCATGCTAAAATTGGCCACAATGCAGTCACCGCATGCGCCTGGTCTCCTTGTTCTTGAGGCCATCGCAGCGGGTGCTTTCCCACCTGCTGCAGTAAAGAAGCAGCCCTTGATTAGCCAAGGAAAGATTCTTGACACAGGGAACAATTTCCCTACTAAAAAACAAGTCAGGACTGCTGTAACACCCTGCGTGAGCGACTGCGTGTTCCATGGTGATTCGCGCTTCTGGCGCCTTGAGTCCAACTTGGAAAGTTGTAAATCTCGGTGCCTACTCGGATCTGCTGCCTTCTTTTCACCTCAGATAATAAGATTTCGAAGCCACTCAGATCCCAAACCAATGATTTAATGTCACCGCCTCTCACCTTTGAGATTTCGGCCGAAACAGTTGCAGAGCAAGCCGAACTTTTTCAATGAGGAACAAAGCTCGCAGTTTTTAAAAATAATTTTCGCGCAACTGGGATGCTTCGGTCGGCTCTGCGGCTTTAAAACATTTTTACCTATGGGCAGCCGGCCCGCATACTCACTGCAGCATGGCCCGTTCATTGGTTAGCCAGTCTGCAGGCAGTGCAGTGCAGCCAACCAGGGTTGAAGCTATTTGGCATCTCTGATGCTGTCATGAAGATGCTGTTATGAAGATGCTGTCATGAAGATGCTGTCATGAAGATGCTGTCATGAAGATGCTGTCATAAAGATGCTGTCATGAAGATGCTGTCATGAAGACGCTGTCATGAAGATGCTGTCATGAAGATGCTGTCATGAAGATGCTGTCATGAAGATGCTGTCATGAAGACGCTGTCATGAAGATGCTGTCATGAAGATGCTGTCATGAAGATGCTGTCATGAAGACGCTGTTATGAAGATGCTGTCATGAAGATGCTGTTATGAAGATGCTGTCATGAAGATGCTGTCATGAAGATGCTGTCATGAAGATGCTGTCATAAAGATGCTGTCATGAAGATGCTGTCATGAAGACGCTGTCATGAAGATGCTGTCATGAAGATGCTGTCATGAAGATGCTGTCATGAAGATGCTGTCATGAAGACGCTGTCATGAAGATGCTGTCATGAAGATGCTGTCATGAAGATGCTGTCATGAAGACGCTGTTATGAAGATGCTGTCATGAAGATGCTGTCATGAAGATGCTGTCATGAAGACGCTGTCATGAAGATGCTGTCATGAAGATGCTGTCATGAAGATGCTGTCATGAAGACGCTGTTATGAAGATGCTGTCATGAAGATGCTGTCATGAAGATGCTGTCATGAAGATGCTGTCATGAAGATGCTGTCATGAAGATGCTGTCATGAAGACGCTGTTATGAAGATGCTGTCATGAAGATGCTGTCATGAAGATGCTGTCATGAAGATGCTGTCATGAAGATGCTGTCATGAAGATGCTGTCATGAAGATGCTGTCATGAAGACGCTGTCATGAAGATGCTGTTATGAAGATGCTGTCATGAAGATGCTGTCATGAAGATGCTGTCATGAAGATGCTGTTATGAAGATGCTGTCATGAAGATGCTGTCATGAAGATGCTGTCATGAAGATGCTGTCATGAAGATGCTGTCATGAAGATGCTGTCATGAAGATGCTGTCATGAAGACGCTGTTATGAAGATGCTGTCATGAAGATGCTGTCATGAAGATGCTGTCATGAAGATGCTGTCATGAAGATGCTGTCATGAAGATGCTGTCATGAAGATGCTGTCATGAAGATGCTGTTCAGGGACTACTCAAACATCGGGACGGGAAACTAGGCAAATCATGGCGAAGTTTTTACGAGGCTGGTTTGTTAGCAGCTGACGAGGCTGGCTGGCTTATTTGTATAGAGCGAGACTTTGTTGTCTATGGTTATTTTTTATTATTTGAAGCTTGTGATACGTTATTTCCACTGCAGTCTAGCAGGGATGCTTGCATTATATTATAGCAGCTAAGTTTCTGGCAGACGCGTAGGACAAGCTCGATTTTTCTGCTTGTGTTGTTGGCATCAATGCCAAGAAAGTGCAGCGTTGTTGGCTGCAAGTCAAATTACGAGTCCGAACGATTAGCTACGAAAGTCCATCTGTTTCCGAAGGACTCGGTTGAGCGAGAGCGATGGAAAAAGGCCCTGCCGAACATCCTAGAGGTAGGCGCTATTTACTATAAGGTAAATTGTGCTAATATATTATATGCAATTTTTTCCTTTATTCCGCCTTTCAGTCCGTTACAGATCACATGGGAATCTGCGCCAAACACTGGCCACCGGACACAACAATGGTGAAAAAGCGACGATTTGAGGCACCAAAGGATCCGCCTTCTATTCTCAATGGTGTTCCTCCATCTTGCCTGGTCCAGAACCAAGGTATGACTATACTTTGAATACCTATTTGTACTTTAGACTTTAGCATTTGGTTCATATAATCTAAACTTCCTCAAAGTTGCCACCATAAATGTTTTTACATTTTAGAACGCAATAGAGATGTGAAGACGAGAGGTGTTCTCTCTGACGCACGAGGTGGCTTAGCGGATGAATTAGAGGAGTTTCAGCTGAGCGACACCAAATGTTCGTGGAATGGTTTCTGTGACTCCGTACAGGACTCTGAAATAGTCAAACGCCACTCCTTAGTGGTTACATTTTTTCAGCAGGATTTATATATGTTTTCATTGGACTCCAATGGCGACATGCTTGTTCGATTATTTATTTCGCCAAATTTTGCTGTTCGCGCCTACATAATGCACACGCCAATTAGTGTTCACGACCTACTTGGATTTCAACCCACGCTGAAGTTTTGGTCGCAACTGGATGCAATTATCGTACGATGCAACAACTCAGAGTTTTCAGTTGAGAACGAGATTTCGTATCTCATGAAAAGCAACATATTCGCCATTGACAGCGCAGCGCTAGAGATTTCGAATCCAACTATTAAATTCTTGCTGGAACAGTTAAAGCTAACACTGGACTCACCGACTGCTCGCAGATATAGCACTACTATCATCCGGAAGTCGGCCTTACTAAGACATCAACTCGCAGGAATGGGAATAGCCCCCGACTAATTGTATTTTTGGTGTGCTGTTACTATCGCGGGGAAAGCTACGGCACCCCCAGAGTGGCTGTTTTCATTTCTAATTCTCTGCTACGCTACTTCACTGCCCACTCACCCGTTTGTGCAACGAGAGTGCAGGCACTATTTACAACTATAGCTGAAAATTTCTTCCATTACATTGACTTCAACGTCCAAGGTGTGGCACGAAGAGCAACAAACACATTCTTTAAGGGACTTGTCCGGAGATCATCGAAGGTGGCTCCATCATCCATCACCGTTCAAGAGAGAAAGACAAAAAACTAAATATTGAAATAGCTACTGCTGCATTGGCGCGGCCATAGATTTAACCAGCCTCGTAAAAACTTCGCCATGATTTGCCTAGTTTCCCGTCCCGATGTTTGAGTAGTCCCTGATGCTGTCATGAAGATGCTGTCATGAAGATGCTGTTATGAAGATGCTGTCATGAAGATGCTGTCATGAAGATGCTGTCATGAAGATGCTGTCATGAAGATGCTGTCATGAAGACACTGTCATGAAGATGCTGTCATGAAGATGCTGTCATGAAGATGCTGTCATGAAGATGCTGTTATGAAGATGCTGTCATGAAGATGCTGTCATGAAGATGCTGTCATGAAGATGCTGTCATAAATATGCTGTCAGAAAATGCAGTCATACAGACTCAGGTTATGAAGATTCTGTCATACAGACTCTTGTCATGAAGATGCTGTCATACAGACTCTTGTCATGAAGATGCTGTCATACAGACTCTTGTTATGAAGATGCTGTCATACAGACTCTTTTCATGAAGATTCTGTCACACAGACTCTTGTTATGAAGATGCTGCTGTCATTCAGATGTCATCCCGCAGACGATGCTGGCGTCATCACAGGAGTTCCGCTGCTCCAGCTGCCATCCAAAATTATTACATTGACATCCCATAATTATCAGTAGATCTCAGAGACTTCTGATCTGTGTCAGTTGCTAGGCGGGCCTGTCAATGCAGCTAATTAAGGAATTCGAATCAACTCAATTCGAGTTCAGCCGAGGACAGGCTCAAACTGGGTAGTGAGCACCGCAGCGCGTCTTGATGCCAACATGTCAAATTTGTCAGGGAAATTGGCAAAATCGGCGCGAGAGACGGGCGGTCACGCAAGTCGCGATTTGCAAAGGCAGTTTCTTTCTTGGAAAAATCTCAAAACTTACAATATGGGTTTTTGCTTTGTTTGCTGAAATATAGGCTGAGAAATGCATCTCCCAGTTCCGCTATTCTTTAGAACTGGTTTGGTTGCCATGGAAATCAGAAGCGATGTGGCTGGGAGCGATAGAACAAAACTTTAGTAGGAGAACATAAAAAGCTATGGGACTTGAGACAAGAACATTTAGGAGAGATCAGAGAGAGATCAGAGAGAGATCAGAGAGAGATCAGAGAGAGATCAGAGAGAGATCAGAGAGAGATCAGAGAGAGATCAGAGAGAGATCAGAGAGAGATCAGAGAGAGATCAGAGAGAGATCAGAGAGAGATCAGAGAGATCCGAGAGAGATCAGAGAGAGATCCGAGAGAGATCAGAGAGACATCAGGGAGAGATCAGAGAGAGAGATCAGAGAGAGATCAGAGAGAGATCAGAGAGAGATCAGAGAGATCAGAGAGAGATCAGAGAGAGATCAGAGAGATCAGAGAGGGATCAGAGAGAGATCAGAGAGAGATCAGAGAGAGATCAGAGAGAGATCAGAGAGAGATCAGAGAGTTCAGAGAGGGATCAGAGAGAGATCAGAGAGAGATCAGAGAGAGATCAGAGAGAGATCAGAGAGAGATCAGAGAGAGACCAGAGAGAGATCCGAGAGAGATCAGAGAGGGATCAGAGAGAGATCAGAGAGAGATCAGAGAGAGATCAGAGAGAGATCAGAGAGAGATCAGAGAGAGATCAGAGAGAGATCAGAGAGAGAGAGATCAGAGAGAGATCAGAGAGAGAGAGATCAGAGAGAGATCAGAGAGAGATCAGAGCGAGATCAGAGAGAGATCAGAGAGAGATCAGAGAGAGATCAGAGAGAGATCAGAGAGAGATCAGAGAGAGATCAGAGAGAGATCAGAGATCAGAGAGAGATTAGAGCGAGATCAGAGAGAGATCAGAGAGAGATTAGAGAGAGATCAGAGAGAGATCAGAGAGAGATCAGAGAGAGATCAGAGAGAGATCAGAGAGAGATCAGAGAGAGATCAGAGAAAGATCAGAGAGAGATCAGAGAGAGATCAGAGAGAGATCAGAGATCAGAGGTGGATAAGTGAGATCAGCGAGGCAGTAATCTAAAAATAGAATTTGGCAATTCTCAAAGGTAAACAAAGATTCTGAAAGAAAACAGTTTTGAGGCAGCGGAAGTTTCCCACCCACCTGTCTGTTTCCGTCAATCATTTCACCGATTGGGACATCCGCAAACTCGACAAGCCATCGGTGCTTTGCAGCTAAATTTGGATACTCAAACGACAAACTGAATCGGGAATTGCTTTGTCAACAAATTTTTGTCAAGAATTGGCACGAATTCAAATTTGCAGACGAAGCCTGTCTCGCGAAGTGTCAATGCAACCGGCAGCTGCTGTTTCAAATGCCTGCCGCTGAGTCCACAGACACCGCAGGCAGTCCGTTTCCAGGCGCTCCGAGATGCAGCTTCTCTCTGGAACCTTTTTCTCACGTCGGGCAAGCTAAATATTTCCCATTTTAGTTAGAAATTCCTTTTTTAATCAATCTAGAAATTCCATTCATCCAGTGAGAAAATTCCTTCAAATAGAGAGAAATTTCCCTATTCAGCAAGACAGAAATTCCCTTCTTCAGCAAGAGAGAAATTCCCTTCTTCAGCAAGAGAGAAATTCCCATCTTCAGCAAGAGAGAAATTCCCTTCTTCAGCAAGAGAGAAATTCCCTTCTTCAGCAAGAGAGAAATTCCCTTCTTCAGCAAGAGAGAAATTCCCTTCTTCAGCAAGAGAGAAATTCCCTTCTTCAGCAAGAGAGAAATTCCCTTCTTCAGCAAGACAAAAATTCCCTTCTTCAGCCACAGAGAAATTCCCTTCTTCAGCCACAGAGAAATCCCTCTTTTCAGCAAGAGAGAAATCCCCTTTTCAACCAGAGGAAAATTCCCCTTTTCAGCAAGAGAGAAATCCCCTTTTCAACCAGAGGAAAATTCCCCTTTTCAGCAAGAGAGAAATCCCCTTTTCAACCAGAGGAAAATTCCCCTTTTCAGCCAGAGAGAAATTCCCTTCTTCAGCAAGAGAGAAATCCCCTTCTTCATCCAGAGAGAAACTTTCTGTGTCAGAAAGAGAGAAATTCCCCTTTTCAACCAGAGAGAGCTTATTTTCTTCAGCAATAGAGAAACTTCCCGTTTTTGTAAAGGAGAAATTCCCCTTTTTAGCAAGAGAGAAATTCCCTTCTTCAACCAGAGAGAAATCCCCCTTCTTCAGCCAGAGAGAAATTCCCTTCTTCAACCAGAGAGAAATCCCCCTTCTTCAGCCAGAGAGAAATTCCCCTCTTCAACCAGAGAGAAATCCCCCTTTTCAGCCAGAGAGAAATCCCCCTTTTCAACCAGAGAGAAATCCCCCTTTTCAACCAGAGAGAAATTCCCCTCTTCAACCAGAGAGAAATCCCCCTTTTCAACCAGAGGAAAATTCCCCTTTTCAGCAAGAGAGAAATTTTCTGTGTCAGAAAGAGAGGAATTCCCCTTTTCAACCAGAGAGAGCTTATTTTCTTCAGCAATAGAGAAACTTCCCGTTTTTGTAAAGGAGAAATTCCCCTTTTCAGCAAGAGAGAAATTCCCCTTTTCAGCAAGAGAGAAATTGCCTGTTTTAGCAAGAGAGAAATTCCCCTTTTCAGCAAGAGAGAAATTCCCCTTTTCAGCAAGAGAGAAATTCCCAGTTTTAGCAAGAGAGAAATTCACTTTTCAGTAAAAAGGATTCCCCGTACAGCAAGACAGAAATTCCCCTGAAACTATAAATACTTCAGTTACACCAATTCAAAGTACTTTTTAAGTTGCAGTGTTTATATTTATTGACAGCATATTTATTGCGATAAAACAAATTCGAATTAAAGTACTCTTTAATGATGAAGGCATGGGATGGGGCAGACAGTGACTCAAAAACCATATTAAATTTTTTATTAATCTGGTTTGACATTGTCAAGGGTCTCCCCTTATTTTTAGTTCAAATTCAAAATTCAAATAACGGGGAATGAATGCGTAAAAGTTGAATATTGAGTAACAAAATATGAAGAAGTTATGAATTGACTACAAATTACAAATCTAAAAATTGCTTTCAACCCTAGCATTACAACACTGCTAACTCAGTGTCACTAGATAGAATACAACAAAATTTAAAGAACCTATTCGAAACGCGCACTAAAGTTAAATTATAAAACCATTTTAGTTAAAATTAAAATTTCTTAACGGAGTTCTATTTTATTTGTCAATTCTTTTATATGGATAAATTAAAAAATTAAAATATGAATAATTTATTTAATTTGTTCAGAAGCCATCACTTGGCCATCGACTTCAGCACGGAGTCGAATGTTTCCAGGAAAAGCTTGGCGTGCTTCTCCTTGAAGATAAGGGCCGGCCGGAAGCGGAGGCCAACTTCGCCGCAGCCTCCGGTATGAAATCCTGCGGGTGGGGATTTGCTCGAAGTGGCAGACAGACAGACAGACAGACAGACAGACAGACAGACAGACAGACAGACAGACAGACAGACAGACAGACAGACAGACAGACAGACAGACAGACAGACAGACAGACAGACAGACAGACAGACAGACAGACAGACAGAAAGACAGACAGACAGACAGACAGACAGACAGACAGACAGACAGACAGACAGACAGACAGACAGACAGACAGACAGACAGACAGACAGACAGACAGACAGACAGACAGACAGACAGACAGACAGACAGACACTAAGACACTAAGACAGGCAGGCACTAAGTTGGACAGGCAGACACTAAGACACTAAGACACTAAGACACTAAGACAATTTGACACTGAGACACTAAGACACTAAGACACTAAGACACTAAGACACTAAGACACTAAGACACTCAGACACTAAGACACCAAGACAATTTGACACTGAGACACTAAGACACTAAGACACTAAGACACTAAGACACTAAGACACTAAGACACTCAGACACTAAGACACCAAGACAATTTGACACTGAGACACTAAGACACTCAGACACTAGGACACTAAGACACTAAGACACTAAGACACTAAGACACTAGGATACTAAGACACTAAGACACTAAGACACTCAGACACTAAGACACTAAGACACTAAGACACTGAGACACTAAGACACTAAGACACTAAGACACTAAGACACTAAGACACTGAGACACTAAGACACTCAGACACTAAGACACTAAGACACTCAGACACTAAGACACTAAGACACCAAGACAATTTGACACTGAGACACTAAGACACTCAGACACTAAGACACTTAGACACTAAGACACTCAGACACTAAGACACTAAGACACCAAGACAATTTGACACTGAGACACTAAGACACTAAGACACTAAGACACTAAGACACTAAGACACTAAGACACTCAGACACTAAGACACCAAGACAATTTGACACTGAGACACTAAGACACTCAGACACTAGGACACTAAGACACTAAGACACTAAGACACTAAGACACTAGGATACTAAGACACTAAGACACTAAGACACTCAGACACTAAGACACTAAGACACTAAGACACTGAGACACTAAGACACTAAGACACTAAGACACTAAGACACTAAGACACTCAGACACTAAGACACTCAGACACTAAGACACTAAGACACTCAGACACTAAGACACTAAGACACCAAGACAATTTGACACTGAGACACTAAGACACTAAGACACTAAGACACTTAGACACTAAGACACTAAGACACTCAGACACTAAGACACCAAGACAATTTGACACTGAGACACTAAGACACTAAGACACTAAGACACTAAGACACTAAGACACTAAGACACTCAGACACTAAGACACTAAGACACCAAGACAATTTGACACTGAGACACTAAGACACTAAGACACTAAGACACTAAGACACTAAGACACTAAGACACTCAGACACTAAGACACCAAGACAATTTGACACTGAGACACTAAGACACTCAGACACTAGGACACTAAGACACTAAGACACTAAGACACTAAGACACTAGGATACTAAGACACTAAGACACTAAGACACTCAGACACTAAGACACTAAGACACTAAGACACTGAGACACTAAGACACTAAGACACTAAGACACTAAGACACTAAGACACTCAGACACTAAGACACTCAGACACTAAGACACTAAGACACTCAGACACTAAGACACTAAGACACCAAGACAATTTGACACTGAGACACTAAGACACTAAGACACTAAGACACTAAGACACTAAGACACTAAGACACCAAGACAATTTGACACTGAGACACTAAGACACTAAGACACTCAGACACTAGGACACTAAGACACTAAGACACTAAGACACTAAGACACTAGGATACTAAGACACTAAGACACTAAGACACTAGGACACTAAGACACTAAGACACTAAGACACTGAGACACTAAGACACTAAGACACTCAGACACTAAGACACTGAGACACTAAGACACTCAGACACTAAGACACTAAGACACTAAGACACTAAGACACTAAGACACTAAGACACTAAGACACTAAGACACTCAGACACTAAGACACCAAGACAATTTGACACTGAGACACTAAGACACTCAGACACTAGGACAGTAAGACACTAAGACACTAAGACACTAAGACACTAGGATACTAAGACACTAAGACACTAAGACACTAGGATACTAAGACACTAAGACACTAAGACACTAGGACACTAAGACACTAAGACACTAAGACACTAAAGCCACTCAGACACTGAGACACTAAGACACTAAGACACTAAGACACTGAGACACTAAGACACTGAGACACTAAGACACTAAGACACTGAGACACTAAGAAACTAAGACACTAAGACACTAAGACACCAAGACAATTTGACACTGAGACACTAAGACACTAAGACACTAAGACACTAAGACACTAAGACACTAAGACACCAAGACAATTTGACACTGAGACACTAAGACACTAAGACACTCAGACACTAGGACACTAAGACACTAAGACACTAAGACACTAAGACACTAGGATACTAAGACACTAAGACACTAAGACACTAGGACACTAAGACACTAAGACACTAAGACACTGAGACACTAAGACACTAAGACACTCAGACACTAAGACACTGAGACACTAAGACACTCAGACACTAAGACACTAAGACACTAAGACACTAAGACACTAAGACACTAAGACACTAAGACACTAAGACACTCAGACACTAAGACACCAAGACAATTTGACACTGAGACACTAAGACACTCAGACACTAGGACAGTAAGACACTAAGACACTAAGACACTAAGACACTAGGATACTAAGACACTAAGACACTAAGACACTAGGATACTAAGACACTAAGACACTAAGACACTAGGACACTAAGACACTAAGACACTAAGACACTAAAGCCACTCAGACACTGAGACACTAAGACACTAAGACACTAAGACACTGAGACACTAAGACACTGAGACACTAAGACACTAAGACACTGAGACACTAAGAAACTAAGACACTAAGACACTCAGACACTCAGACACTAAGACACCAAGACAATTTGACACTGAGACACTAAGACACTCAGACACTAGGATACTAAGACACTAAGACACTAAGACACTATGACACTAAGACACTAAGACACTAAGACACTAGGACACTAAGACACTAAGACACTAAGACACTAAGACACTCAGACACTGAGACACTAAGACACTAAGACACTCAGACACTAAGACACTAAGACACTAAGACACTGAGACACTAAGACACTAAGACACTAAGACACTGAGACACTAAGACACTCAGACACTAAGACACTAAGACACTAAGACACTAAGACACTAAGACACCAAGACAATTTGACACTGAGACACTCAGACACTAAGACACTAAGACACTAAGACACTAAGACACTAAGACACTCAGACACTAAGACACCAAGACAATTTGACACTGAGACACTAAGACACTCAGACACTAGGACACTAAGACACTAAGACACTAAGACACTAAGACACTAGGATACTAAGACACTAAGACACTAAGACACTCAGACACTAAGACACTAAGACACTAAGACACTGAGACACTAAGACACTAAGACACTAAGACACTAAGACACTAAGACACTGAGACACTAAGACACTCAGACACTAAGACACTAAGACACTCAGACACTAAGACACTAAGACACCAAGACAATTTGACACTGAGACACTAAGACACTAAGACACTAAGACACTAAGACACTCAGACACTAAGACACTAAGATACTAAGACACTAAGACACTAGGACACTAAGACACTAAGACACTGAGACACTAAGACACTAAGACACTAAGACACTGAGACACTAAGACACTCAGACACTAAGACACTAAGACACTCAGACACTAAGACACTAAGACACCAAGACAATTTGACACTGAGACACTAAGACACTAAGACACTAAGACACTAAGACACTAAGACACTAAGACACTCAGACACTAAGACACCAAGACAATTTGACACTGAGACACTAAGACACTCAGACACTAGGACACTAAGACACTAAGACACTAAGACACTAAGACACTAGGATACTAAGACACTAAGACACTAAGACACTCAGACACTAAGACACTAAGACACTAAGACACTGAGACACTAAGACACTAAGACACTAAGACACTAAGACACTAAGACACTCAGACACTAAGACACTCAGACACTAAGACACTAAGACACTCAGACACTAAGACACTAAGACACCAAGACAATTTGACACTGAGACACTAAGACACTAAGACACTAAGACACTAAGACACTAAGACACTAAGACACTCAGACACTAAGACACCAAGACAATTTGACACTGAGACACTAAGACACTAAGACACTAAGACACTAAGACACTAAGACACTAAGACACTCAGACACTCAGACACTAAGACACCAAGACAATTTGACACTGAGACACTAAGACACTAAGACACTAAGACACTAAGACACTAAGACACTAAGACACTCAGACACTAAGACACCAAGACAATTTGACACTGAGACACTAAGACACTCAGACACTAGGACACTAAGACACTAAGACACTAAGACACTAAGACACTAGGATACTAAGACACTAAGACACTAAGACACTCAGACACTAAGACACTAAGACACTAAGACACTGAGACACTAAGACACTAAGACACTAAGACACTAAGACACTCAGACACTAAGACACTCAGACACTAAGACACTAAGACACTCAGACACTAAGACACTAAGACACCAAGACAATTTGACACTGAGACACTAAGACACTAAGACACTAAGACACTAAGACACTAAGACACTAAGACACCAAGACAATTTGACACTGAGACACTAAGACACTAAGACACTCAGACACTAGGACACTAAGACACTAAGACACTAAGACACTAAGACACTAGGATACTAAGACACTAAGACACTAAGACACTAGGACACTAAGACACTAAGACACTAAGACACTGAGACACTAAGACACTAAGACACTCAGACACTAAGACACTGAGACACTAAGACACTCAGACACTAAGACACTAAGACACTAAGACACTAAGACACTAAGACACCAAGACAATTTGACACTGAGACACTAAGACACTAAGACACTAAGACACTAAGACACTAAGACACTAAGACACTCAGACACTAAGACACCAAGACAATTTGACACTGAGACACTAAGACACTCAGACACTAGGACACTAAGACACTAAGACACTAAGACACTAAGACACTAGGATACTAAGACACTAAGACACTAAGACACTAGGATACTAAGACACTAAGACACTAAGACACTAGGACACTAAGACACTAAGACACTAAGACACTAAAGCCACTCAGACACTGAGACACTAAGACACTAAGACACTAAGACACTGAGACACTAAGACACTGAGACACTAAGACACTCAGACACCAAGACAATTTGACACTGAGACACTAAGACACTCAGACACTAAGACACTAAGACACTAAGACACTGAGACACTAAGACACTAAGACACTAAGACACTCAGACACTAAGACACTCAGACACTAGGACACTAAGACACTAAGACACTAAGACACTCAGACACTGAGACACTGAGACACTAAGACACTAAGACACTAAGACACTAAGACACTAAGACACTGAGACACTAAGACACTGAGACACTAAGACACTAAGACACTAAGACACTCAGACACTAAGACACTAAGACACTAAGACACTGAGACACTAAGAAACTAAGACACTAAGACACTCAGACACTAAGACACTCAGACACTAGGACACTAAGACACTAAGACACTAAGACACTCAGACACTGAGACACTGAGACACTAAGACACTAAGACACTAAGACACTAAGACACTAAGACACTGAGACACTAAGACACTGAGACACTAAGACACTAAGACACTAAGACACTCAGACACTAAGACACTAAGACACTAAGACACTAAGACACTCAGACACTAAGACACTAAGACACTAAGACACTCAGACACTAAGACACTAAGACACTGAGACACTAAGACACTCAGACACTGAGACACTGAGACACTAAGACACCAAGACGATTTGACACTGAGACACTAAGACACTAAGACACTAAGACACTAAGACACTAAGACACTAAGACACTCAGACACTAAGACACCAAGACAATTTGACACTGAGACACTAAGACACTCAGACACTAGGACACTAAGACACTAAGACACTAAGACACTAGGATACTAAGACACTAAGACACTAGGACACTAAGACACTAAGACACTAAGACACTAGGACACTAAGACACTAAGACACTAAGACACTCAGACACTGAGACACTGAGACACTAAGACACTCAGACACTAAGAAACTAAGACACTAAAACACTCAGACAGTAAGACACTCAGACACTAGACACTAAGACACTAAGACACTAAGACACTCAGACACTGAGACACTGAGACACTAAGACACTAAGACACTAAGACACTAAGACACTAAGACACTAAGACACTAAGACACTAAGACACTAAGACACTAAGACACTAAGACACTAAGACACTAAGACACTAAGACACCAAGACAATTTGACACTGAGACACTAAGACACTCAGACACTAGGACACTAAGACACTAAGACACTTAGACACTAAGACACTAGGATACTAAGACACTAAGACACTAAGACACTAGACACTAAGACACTAAGACACTAAGACACTAAGACACTCAGACACTGAGACACTAAGACACTAAGACACTAAGACACTGAGACACTAAGACACTAAGACACTGAGACACTAAGACACTAAGACACTAAGACACTCAGACACTAAGACACTAAGACACTAAGACACTAAGACACTAAGACACTCAGACACTAGGACACTAAGACACTAAGACACTGAGACACTAAGACACTAAGACACTGAGACACTAAGACACTAAGACACTAAGACACTAAGACACTAAGACACTAAGACACCAAGACAATTTGACACTGAGACACTAAGACACTAAGACACTCAGACACTAGGACACTAAGACACTAAGACACTAAGACACTAGGATACTAAGACACTAAGACACTAAGACACTAGGACACTAAGACACTAAGACACTAAGACACTGAGACACTAAGACACTAAGACACTAAGACACTCAGACACTAAGACACTGAGACACTAAGACACTCAGACACTAAGACACTAAGACACTAAGACACTAAGACACTAAGACAATTTGACACTGAGACACTAAGACACTAAGACACTAAGACACTAAGACACTAAGACACTAAGACACTCAGACACTAAGACACCAAGACAATTTGACACTGAGACACTAAGACACTCAGACACTAGGACACTAAGACACTAAGACACTAAGACACTAAGACACTAGGATACTAAGACACTAAGACACTAAGACACTCAGACACTAAGACACTAAGACACTAAGACACTGAGACACTAAGACACTAAGACACTAAGACACTAAGACACTAAGACACTGAGACACTAAGACACTCAGACACTAAGACACTAAGACACTCAGACACTAAGACACTAAGACACCAAGACAATTTGACACTGAGACACTAAGACACTCAGACACTAGGACACTAAGACACTAAGACACTAAGACACTAGGATACTAAGACACTAAGACACTAGGACACTAAGACACTAAGACACTGAGACACTAAGACACTAAGACACTAAGACACTGAGACACTAAGACACTCAGACACTAAGACACTAAGACACTCAGACACTAAGACACTAAGACACCAAGACAATTTGACACTGAGACACTAAGACACTAAGACACTAAGACACTAAGACACTAAGACACTAAGACACTCAGACACTAAGACACCAAGACAATTTGACACTGAGACACTAAGACACTCAGACACTAGGACACTAAGACACTAAGACACTAAGACACTAAGACACTAGGATACTAAGACACTAAGACACTAAGACACCAAGACACTAAGACACTAAGACACTAAGACACTGAGACACTAAGACACTAAGACACTAAGACACTAAGACACTAAGACACTCAGACACTAAGACACTCAGACACTAAGACACTAAGACACTCAGACACTAAGACACTAAGACACCAAGACAATTTGACACTGAGACACTAAGACACTAAGACACTAAGACACTAAGACACTAAGACACTAAGACACTCAGACACTAAGACACCAAGACAATTTGACACTGAGACACTAAGACACTAAGACACTAAGACACTAAGACACTAAGACACTAAGACACTCAGACACTCAGACACTAAGACACCAAGACAATTTGACACTGAGACACTAAGACACTAAGACACTAAGACACTAAGACACTAAGACACTAAGACACTCAGACACTAAGACACCAAGACAATTTGACACTGAGACACTAAGACACTCAGACACTAGGACACTAAGACACTAAGACACTAAGACACTAAGACACTAGGATACTAAGACACTAAGACACTAAGACACTCAGACACTAAGACACTAAGACACTAAGACACTGAGACACTAAGACACTAAGACACTAAGACACTAAGACACTCAGACACTAAGACACTCAGACACTAAGACACTAAGACACTCAGACACTAAGACACTAAGACACCAAGACAATTTGACACTGAGACACTAAGACACTAAGACACTAAGACACTAAGACACTAAGACACTAAGACACCAAGACAATTTGACACTGAGACACTAAGACACTAAGACACTCAGACACTAGGACACTAAGACACTAAGACACTAAGACACTAAGACACTAGGATACTAAGACACTAAGACACTAAGACACTAGGACACTAAGACACTAAGACACTAAGACACTGAGACACTAAGACACTAAGACACTAGGATACTAAGACACTAAGACACTAAGACACTCAGACACTAAGACACTAAGACACTAAGACACTAAGACACTAAGACACCAAGACAATTTGACACTGAGACACTAAGACACTAAGACACTAAGACACTAAGACACTAAGACACTAAGACACTCAGACACTAAGACACCAAGACAATTTGACACTGAGACACTAAGACACTCAGACACTAGGACACTAAGACACTAAGACACTAAGACACTAAGACACTAGGATACTAAGACACTAAGACACTAAGACACTAGGATACTAAGACACTAAGACACTAAGACACTAGGACACTAAGACACTAAGACACTAAGACACTAAAGCCACTCAGACACTGAGACACTAAGACACTAAGACACTAAGACACTGAGACACTAAGACACTGAGACACTAAGACACTCAGACACCAAGACAATTTGACACTGAGACACTAAGACACTCAGACACTAAGACACTAAGACACTAAGACACTGAGACACTAAGACACTAAGACACTAAGACACTCAGACACTAAGACACTCAGACACTAGGACACTAAGACACTAAGACACTAAGACACTCAGACACTGAGACACTGAGACACTAAGACACTAAGACACTAAGACACTAAGACACTAAGACACTGAGACACTAAGACACTGAGACACTAAGACACTAAGACACTAAGACACTCAGACACTAAGACACTAAGACACTAAGACACTAAGAAACTAAGACACTAAGACACTCAGACACTAAGACACTCAGACACTAGGACACTAAGACACTAAGACACTAAGACACTAAGACACTCAGACACTGAGACACTGAGACACTAAGACACTAAGACACTAAGACACTAAGACACTAAGACACTGAGACACTAAGACACTGAGACACTAAGACACTAAGACACTAAGACACTCAGACACTAAGACACTAAGACACTAAGACACTAAGACACTCAGACACTAAGACACTAAGACACTAAGACACTCAGACACTAAGACACTAAGACACTGAGACACTAAGACACTCAGACACTGAGACACTGAGACACTAAGACACCAAGACAATTTGACACTGAGACACTAAGACACTAAGACACTAAGACACTAAGACACTAAGACACTAAGACACTCAGACACTAAGACACCAAGACAATTTGACACTGAGACACTAAGACACTCAGACACTAGGACACTAAGACACTAAGACACTAAGACACTAGGATACTAAGACACTAAGACACTAGGACACTAAGACACTAAGACACTAAGACACTAGGACACTAAGACACTAAGACACTAAGACACTCAGACACTGAGACACTGAGACACTAAGACACTCAGACACTAAGAAACTAAGACACTAAAACACTCAGACAGTAAGACACTCAGACACTAGGACACTAAGACACTAAGACACTAAGACACTCAGACACTGAGACACTGAGACACTAAGACACTAAGACACTAAGACACTAAGACACTAAGACACTAAGACACTAAGACACTAAGACACTAAGACACTAAGACACTAAGACACTAAGACACTAAGACACTAAGACACTAAGACACCAAGACAATTTGACACTGAGACACTAAGACACTCAGACACTAGGACACTAAGACACTAAGACACTTAGACACTAAGACACTAGGATACTAAGACACTAAGACACTAAGACACTAGGACACTAAGACACTAAGACACTAAGACACTAAGACACTCAGACACTGAGACACTAAGACACTAAGACACTAAGACACTGAGACACTAAGACACTAAGACACTGAGACACTAAGACACTAAGACACTAAGACACTCAGACACTAAGACACTAAGACACTAAGACACTAAGACACTAAGACACTCAGACACTAGGACACTAAGACACTAAGACACTGAGACACTAAGACACTAAGACACTGAGACACTAAGACACTAAGACACTAAGACACTAAGACACTAAGACACTAAGACACCAAGACAATTTGACACTGAGACACTAAGACACTAAGACACTCAGACACTAGGACACTAAGACACTAAGACACTAAGACACTAGGATACTAAGACACTAAGACACTAAGACACTAGGACACTAAGACACTAAGACACTAAGACACTGAGACACTAAGACACTAAGACACTAAGACACTCAGACACTAAGACACTGAGACACTAAGACACTCAGACACTAAGACACTAAGACACTAAGACACTAAGACACTAAGACAATTTGACACTGAGACACTAAGACACTAAGACACTAAGACACTAAGACACTAAGACACTAAGACACTCAGACACTAAGACACCAAGACAATTTGACACTGAGACACTAAGACACTCAGACACTAGGACACTAAGACACTAAGACACTAAGACACTAAGACACTAGGATACTAAGACACTAAGACACTAAGACACTAGGATACTAAGACACTAAGACACTAAGACACTAGGACACTAAGACACTAAGACACTAAGACACTAAAGCCACTCAGACACTGAGACACTAAGACACTAAGACACTAAGACACTGAGACACTAAGACACTGAGACACTAAGACACTAAGACACTGAGACACTAAGAAACTAAGACACTAAGACACTCAGACACTCAGACACTAAGACACCAAGACAATTTGACACTGAGACACTAAGACACTCAGACACTAAGACAGTCAGACACTAGGACACTAAGACACTAAGACACTAAGACACTGAGACACTGAGACACTAAGACACTAAGACACTCAGACACTAAGACACTCAGACACTAGGACACTAAGACACTAAGACACTCAGACACTAGGACACTAAGACACTAAGACACTAAGACACTCAGACACTAAGACACTAAGACACTAAGACACTAAGACACTAAGACACTAGGATACTAAGACACTAAGACACTAAGACACTAGGACACTAAGACACTAAGACACTAAGACACTGAGACACTAAGACACTAAGACACTAAGACACTCAGACACTAAGACACTGAGACACTAAGACACTCAGACACTAAGACACTAAGACACTAAGACACTAAGACACTAAGACAATTTGACACTGAGACACTAAGACACTAAGACACTAAGACACTAAGACACTAAGACACTAAGACACTCAGACACTAAGACACCAAGACAATTTGACACTGAGACACTAAGACACTCAGACACTAGGACAGTAAGACACTAAGACACTAAGACACTAAGACACTAGGATACTAAGACACTAAGACACTAAGACACTAGGATACTAAGACACTAAGACACTAAGACACTAGGACACTAAGACACTAAGACACTAAGACACTAAAGCCACTCAGACACTGAGACACTAAGACACTAAGACACTAAGACACTGAGACACTAAGACACTGAGACACTAAGACACTAAGACACTGAGACACTAAGAAACTAAGACACTAAGACACTCAGACACTCAGACACTAAGACACCAAGACAATTTGACACTGAGACACTAAGACACTCAGACACTAAGACACTCAGACACTAGGACACTAAGACACTAAGACACTAAGACACTCAGACACTGAGACACTGAGACACTAAGACACTAAGACACTAAGACACTAAGACACTAAGACACTAAGACACTAAGACACTAAGACACTAAGACACTAAGACACTAAGACACTAAGACACCAAGACAATTTGACACTGAGACACTA
>NIVC01000936.1:0-87500 GCA_002269645.1 Macrostomum lignano | reverse complement strand
TACTACTAGAGTCTGGGATTGGAGTTACTAGAGTCTGTGATTGATTGGAGTTACTAGAGTCTGTGATTGGAGTTACTAGAGTCTGTGATTGATTGGAGTTACTAGAGTCTGTGATTGGAGTTACTAGAGTCTGTGATTGGAGTTACTACTAGAGTCTGTAATTGGAGTTACTACTAGAGTCTGTGATTGGAGTTACTACTAGAGTCTGGGATTGGAGTTACTACTAGAGTCTGGGATTGGAGTTACTACTAGAGTCTGGGATTGGAGTTACTACTAGAGTCTGTGATTGGAGTTACTACTAGAGTCTGGGATTGGAGTTACTACTAGAGTCTGGGATTGGAGTTACTACTAGAGTCTGTGATTGGAGTTACTACTAGAGTCTGGGATTGGAGTTACTAGAGTCTGGGATTAGAGTTACTAGAGCTTGTTTGAAGTTATTAGAGTTTGGGATTGGAGTTGCTAGAGTCTGTGATTGGAGTTACTACTAGAGTCTGTGATTGGAGTTACTACTAGAGTCTGTGATTGGAGTTACTACTAGAGTCTGGGATTGGAGTTACTACTACAGTCTGTGATTGGAGTTACTAGAGTCTGTGATTGATTGGAGTTACTAGAGTCTGTGATTGGAGTTACTAGAGTGTGATTAGAGTTACTACTAGAGTCTGGGATTGGAGTTACTAGAGTCTGGGATTGGAGTTACTAGAGTCTGGGATTAGAGTTACTACTAGAGTCTGTGATTGGAGTTACTACTAGAGTCTGTGATTGGAGTTACTACTAGAGTCTGGGATTGGAGTTACTAGAGTCTGTGATTGATTGGAGTTACTAGAGTCTGTGATTGGAGTTACTAGAGTCTGTGATTGGAGTTACTACTAGAGTCTGTGATTGGAGTTACTACTAGAGTCTGTGATTGGAGTTACTAGAGTCTGTAATTGGAGTTACTACTAGAGTCTGTGATTGGAGTTACTACTAGAGTCTGGGATTGGAGTTACTACTAGAGTCTGGGATTGGAGTTACTACTAGAGTCTGGGATTGGAGTTACTACTAGAGTCTGTGATTGGAGTTACTACTAGAGTCTGGGATTGGAGTTACTACTAGAGTCTGTGATTGGAGTTACTACTAGAGTCTGTGATTGGAGTTACTACTAGAGTCTGGGATTGGAGTTACTAGAGTCTGGGATAGGAGTTACTAGAGCTTGTTTGAAGTTATTAGAGTTTGGGATTGGAGTTGCTAGAGTCTGTGATTGGAGTTACTACTAGAGTCTGTGATTGGAGTTACTACTAGAGTCTGGGATTGGAGTTACTAGAGTCTGGGATTGGAGTTACTACTAGAGTCTGGGATTGGAGTTACTACTACAGTCTGGGATTGGAGTTACTACTAGAGTCTGGGATTGGAGTTACTACTAGAGTCTGTGATTGGAGTTACTACTAGAGTCTGGGATTGGAGTTACTACTAGAGTCTGGGATTGGAGTTACTACTAGAGTCTGGGATTGGAGTTACTACTAGAGTCTGTGATTGGAGTTACTACTAGAGTCTGGGATTGGAGTTACTACTAGAGTCTGTGATTGGAGTTACTACTAGAGTCTGTGATTGGAGTTACTACTAGAGTCTGGGATTGGAGTTACTAGAGTCTGGGATAGGAGTTACTAGAGCTTGTTTGAAGTTATTAGAGTTTGGGATTGGAGTTGCTAGAGTCTGTGATTGGAGTTACTACTAGAGTCTGTGATTGGAGTTACTACTAGAGTCTGGGATTGGAGTTACTACTACAGTCTGGGATTGGAGTTACTACTAAAGTCTGGGATTGGAGTTACTACTAGAGTCTGTGATTGGAGTTACTACTAGAGTCTGGGATTGGAGTTTCTAGAGTCTGGGATTGGAGTTACTACTAGAGTCTGTGATTGGAGTTACTACTAGAGTCTGTGATTGGAGTTACTAGAGTCTGGGATTGGAGTTACTACTAGAGTCTGGGATTGGAGTTACTACTAGAGTCTGGGATTGGAGTTACTAGTCTGGGATTGGAGTTACTACTAGAGTCTGGGATTGGAGTTACTACTAGAGTCTGTGATTGGAGTCACTAGAGTCTGGGATTGGAGTTACTATTAGAGTCTGGGATTGGAGTTACTACTAGAGTCTGGGATTGGAGTTACTACTAGAGTCTGGGATTGGAGTTACTAGAGTCTGGGATTGGAGTTACTACTAGAGTCTGGGATTGGAGTTACTAGAGTCTGTGATTGGAGTCACTAGAGTCTGTGATTGGAGTTACTACTAGAGTCCAATAGTTACTGGAGTCGCTTTGTGAGAGTGGCATCAAAAATTTATTCTTTGTGTGACCTCAGTAAATGCTTGCATTATTTTTGACAGTATCAATCTGTTCTGTTAATGCTACTTCCACCAGATACTCTTGTATGGTGGTTGAATCAATAAATATTAATTTTGCATCAGAGCGAATGTACCAAGCTAGGTCCGATTGCTGATTTCAACACTTGTTGGTGCCTGCTGCTTGCTAGAAATTGCTTCATATTGATTCATTAATATCTACAGCTTTTATATTGATAGATATCAGTACAAAACAGAAATTGGTAGTTTGTTCAGATGAGATTGGCAGATTGTTTAGATGAGATTGGTAGATTGCTCAGATGAGATTGGCAGATTGCTCAGATATGATTGGCAGATTGTTCAGATATGATTGGCAGATTGCTCAGATGAGATTGGCAGATTGTTCAGATAAGATTGGCAGATTGTTCAGATGAGATTGGCAGATTGTTCAGATAATATTGGCAGATTGTTCAGATATGATTGGCAGTTTGATCAGATGAGATCGGCAGATTGTTCAGATATGATTGGCAGTTTGATCAGATGAGATTGGCAGATTGTTCAGATATGATTGGCAGTTTGATCAGATAAGATTGGCAGATTGTTCAGATATGATTGGCAGATTGTGCAGATAAGATTGGCAGATTGTTCAGATATGATTGGCAGTTTGATCAGATAAGATTGGCAGATTGTTCAGATATGATTGGCAGATTGTGCAGATAAGATTGGCAGATTGTTCCGATTTGATTGGCAGATGCTCAGATGAGATTGGCAGATTGTTCAGATAAGATTGGTAGATAGCTCAGATAAGATTGGCAGATTGTTCAGATATGATTGGCAGTTTGATCAGATGAGATTGGCAGATTGTTCAGATATGATTGGCAGTTTGATCAGATAAGATTGGCAGATTGTTCAGATATGATTGGTAGTTTGATCAGATAAGATTGGCAGATTGTTCAGATATGATTGGCAGATTGCTCAGATGAGATTGGCAGATTGTTCAGATAAGATTGGCAGATTGTACAGATAGATTGGTAGATTTTTGAAGCAGATTATTCAGATTGTTCGGGTCAGACCATAAATCCGGAATCAGCCGTGAGACTCACCGGCAGTTCTCAAAGCCATTACAGCCTGACGGTACTTCAACAGACTGGACTGCATTCTTGATTTCCAACTTCTAGAAGAAGACACGACTATTAACAGCAAAATTCAGTAAATTCTGGCCGCCTGGCTTTTCGCTTTGCCCGTAAAGGAACAGAAAAAATGTACTATATATATGCACTGCAGGCTGCGAAGACTAATTTCTATGCCTGCCTCTCCTCTCTCTCTCATTTCCAGCTTTTTCAGTCAGCCAACTGCCGCCAAAAGCCTGGGGGGGGGTGCAGGGGTGCGGTTGACACGAATGCACACTGGCTGGCCCCCTCCCTCTCGCCCCCAGGGGCCGCTGGTTGCGCTTGTGTATAAAGCAGAGATCTACGCGGGTGGGGGCTGGCACCTACCACCTCCCATCTCCCTCTCTCCCTCTCCCTCCCTCCCTCGATATTCTCAGTACAACAGCTGTAGCAGAAAGAAGCAAATGACAAAGCGACACTGATAGAGAATGGAAGCGGTTTGCTAACCTGACTGACTGACTGAGTCAGACTGACTTTTTCAACATTGCCCTGGTGCGGGACTGGCTGGGGAGTGCAGGGGCCGGTGATAGACTGGCTGAACTCTCGCGCAGGTTGCAAAACAACAAGTTGTAAACTCAACAGTCGACAATGCGCACCTGTTATCTCAGTTCGTACCTGTAAAATTTCTTTGTGAGAAAACGCGTGAAGGAAGGTAGAGTGGGATTGGCATACGCAAGGGCTGGTAGAGGACAGAGGGGGGTCTTCTACCAGTATTGCCTCAGAGTTTTGATACGAGAGTGCGAACTGCGCTGGGTACAATGTGACATTTTTGTGAAAGAGAGGAGAGGAGAGGAGAGCAGAGGAGAGAAAAGACAGGACAGAAGAGAAGAGAGTAGAGACGAGAGAAGAGAAGAGAGACGAGAGCAGAGAAGAGACGAGAGAAGAGACGAGAGAAGAGAGGAGAGAAGAGAAGAGAGAACAGAGGAGAGAAGAGAGGGGAGAGGGGAGAAGAGAAGAGAGGAGAGAAGAGACGAGAGACGAGAGAAGAGAGAGAAGAGGAGAGAAGCGAGAAGAGAGGAGAGAAGAGAGAAGAGAGAGAAGAGATTGGAGAAGAGAGGAGAGAAGAGAGGAGAGAAGAGAGGAGAGAAGAGAGGAGAGAAGAGAGAGGAGAGAGGAGAGAAGAGAGAAGAGAAGAGAGAAGAGAGGAGAGAAGAGACGAGAGAAGAGACGAGAGAAGAGAGGAGAGAAGAGAAGAGAGAACAGAGGAGAGAAGAGAGGGGAGGGGAGAAGAGAAGAGAGGAGAGAAGAGACGAGAGAAGAGAGAAGAGAGAGAAGAGGAAAGAAGCGAGAAGAGAGGAGAGAAGAGAGAAGAGAGAGAAGAGATTGGAGAAGAGAGGAGAGAAGAGAGGAGAGAAGAGAGGAGAGAAGCGAGAAGAGAGGAGAGAAGAGAGACGAGAGAGAAGAGATTGGAGAAGAGAGGAGAGAAGAGAGGAAGAAGAGAGAAGAGAGAGAAGAGATTGGAGAAGAGAGGAGAGAAGAGAGGAGAGAAGAGAGAGAGAAGCGAGAAGAGAGGAGAGAAGAGAGACGAGAGAGAAGAGATTGGAGAAGAGAGGAGAGAAGAGAGGAGAAAAGAGAGTCCCTTGTTTCACTGCCTAAGGAGCTCAGCAGCTGTCCCCCTCATTGTCTTGAGCCGAACGACCGTTTTTCCAATATAAAATGTAAAATCAGTAAATTTCTCATAAAATATTTACTGAGCATTTGTTACAGTAAATGCATGTATCTATCCGGAATGATGGACGATAAGGAAGTCAGCCAGGAGATAAACGGTCACTCCCAGCAGAAGTTAGCCAGCGTACAAAGAAGACAGAAAATCCTTCCGCCCAACTTCCACATTGATTCATAATTGATAACTGCTGTGTCGTACTGTGCATTTTACTGTGCTGTACATTTTTTTACTTTGCACTTTTTTGCAACTACGAGTCGTAGAGGGGCTGGAGCTGGGGCTTCTCCGTCAGGAGGAGATCTGGATTTTCCCTTGGGGAAGCGAAGTGGCCCTGCAGCTGACAGCTTGCGTTTCTTTTGAGTTCGGTTCCGCTTCATGCACTTCTTGCCTAAAAAATTGGTTGCCAAGGGTAATTTGTAGGCTGTGCCTCTAATTAGATGGAGGGAAAGGGAGTTCTTGAGGCAGATTCTGTCTGCCTAATTACATCTTAGTGAATCATGGGTGGGAACTGTGTGATAGCGAAGTGTGACGATGAGTGAGATGAGTGAATAACGATGACGGAGAGTGAGAGACGGTGAGAGTGAGACAGTGAGAGAGAGTGAGAGAGTGAGACACAGTGAGACAGTGAGACAGAATAAGAGAGTGAGACAGGGTGAGAGAGTGAGACAGGTTGAGAGAGGAGACAGGGTGAGAAAGTGAGACAGGGTGAGAGAGTGAGACAGGGTGAGAGAGGAGACAGGGTGAGAGAGTGAGACAGGGTGAGAGAGTGAGACAGGGTGAGAGAGTGAGACAGGGTGAGAGAGGAGACAGGGTGAGAGAGTGAGACAGGGAGAGAGAGTGAGACAGGGTAAGAGAGTGAGACAGGGAGAGAGAGTGAGACAGGGTAAGAGAGTGAGACAGGGTGAGAGAGTGAGACACGGTGAGACAGTGAGACAGGGTAAGAGAGTGAGACAGGGTGAGAGAGTGAGACAGGGTGAGAGAGGAGACAGGGTGAGAGAGTGAGACAGGGTGAGAGAGTGAGACAGGGTGAGAGAGTGAGACAGGGTGAGAGAGTGAGACAGGGTGAGAGAGTGAGACAGGGTGAGAGAGTGAGACAGGGTGAGAGAGGAGACAGGGTGAGAGAGTGAGACAGGGTGAGAGAGTGAGACAGAGTGAGAGAGGAGACAGGGTGAGAGAGTGAGACAGGGTGAGAGAGTGAGACAGGGTGAGAGAGGAGACAGGGTGAGAGAGTGAGACAGGGTGAGAGAGTGAGACAGGGTGAGAGAGGAGACAGGGTGAGAGAGTGAGACAGGGTGAGAGAGTGAGACAGGGTGAGAGAGTGAGACAGGGTGAGAGAGTGAGACGGGGTAAGAGAGTGAGACAGGATGAGAGAGTGAGACAGGGTGAGAGAGTGAGACAGGGTGAGAGAGGAGACAGGGTGAGAGAGTGAGACAGGGTGAGAGAGGAGACAGGGTGAGAGAGTCATCGGGCCAGCACTTCGTGGGCAGCAATTCTCAGCCTAGTACTTGTGAGGAAAGTGCTCGCAGCAATACAGCAGTGCCTGCAGGGCCAGCGATAAGCCAGTGCAAGCTGAGGTCAGATGAAGCCGGACCCAGCGTGCTTGGAGTCAGTGAGCGCCTCACTAATTCGAGTTGCCAAATCAGATTTCCTGCACACAAGCCTAGCTCAGCTTCTTTCGCTTCACTCCCCCCCGCCAACTGAAATAGGGATTTCTCTCGGTTGAGCAAGGCTCGGCCTCCCATGGGATTAATCCGAGATCCCATGGACACTGGAGCATACGGACGGGCAGGCAATTATCACCCAGTAAATGAAGCTGACTGCGGCTACAAAGAGAAAAAGTACTCCATGTACTTGATCGTTACTTTTTTTACAAGCAGGCACAGGGGACCCGAAATGCAAGGGAGTCCTTGAAACTCAATCTGGAACGAAAGGCCAATGACTCCTTGAGACTGAGTCTGGAGCGGAAGGCCAGGGAGTCCTTGAGACTCAATCTAGGACGGAAGACCAGGGAGTCCTTGAGACTCAATCTGGGACGGAAGGCCAGGGAGTCCTTGAGACTCAATCTGGGACGGAAGGCCAGGGAATCCTTGAGACTCAATCTGGGACGGAAGGCCACGGAGTCCTTGAGACTCAATCTGGGACGGAAGGCCAGGGAGTCCTTGAGACTCAATCTGGGACGGAAGGCCAGGGAATCCTTGAGAATCAATCTGGGACGGAAGGCCAGGGAGTCCTTGAGAATCAATCTGGGACGGAAGGCCAGCGAGTCCTTGAGTTCCAGTTCAGACGTCCCCACCAGGGGTCCATGAAAATCGTCGATTAACCATTTTCATTTGTACACCCGGGTTGAAGGCCCAGCACCGTTCGCGAAAGGTTAGCCCTGTGTTCATCGCCTCTCCGCAAGTAGTGGTTGGGGGGTGGCTTTGTTGTCGACTGCAAGCCAAACACGTCAGGCAAAGCAGGGAAAATTTCTTATATAGTTTCTGCAACAGAACAGAATCGATGCTGGCTATTCCTGCTATTCAGTTGACGGTCGGCCGGCCAGTCTGCAAATTCCGACCTTCCGACTCCACGAGACCTCACCCCCTTGCCCTTTACCTGGCGTTGGGATCGATCGATTCGGGTGCGCGTGCGTCGAGGGGATAATTTTGCGAGCGCAACAACGTCCTACCCTCCTCGCCAGCGCCGATCTGGACGGCTTGGGGGGGAAGAGAATTTAGGCTAGAATTTTAAAGGGATTTCTGGCGGGAGATAAGCAGCTGGGGTAGGAAGTCTGGTAGGCAGCAGAGCGGAAGTCGCAGGAAAAGACGTCCAACTTCGTGTGGAGAAACTCGGCTGCTCCTCCCATCGAGATTTTTCACAATTTTCACGCAGTTAACTTCTCCCCCCCCCTAATTTTTTCTTTGAACTTTCCGCTTCTTTTCCTCCGATTCGGGCATGTCGGCCGCTGCCATCGTCGACGGCGGCCTGTCGCGCGAATTTATCAGCGACGATGGCGACTCCTCCGTGGGGATCCGGCGAGCGTCGTTGACCCGGCCGGGCGAGCCGCCGAGGTTCGTCAAGCACCCCAAGCCGGTGCTAAGCGTGGCCGAGGGCCGCTCGGTGCACCTGGAGTGTCGGCTGCTGCCGCTCAATGACAGCTCCTTGGCAACCGAGTGGTTCAAGGATGGCCGCCCACTGAATGCAGGTATGATCGGCCAGAGGTTAGGGCATGTACAGGACCAGAGGGTAGGGCATGGACTGAACCGGAGGGTAGGGCATGGACTGCACCGGAGGGTAGGGCATGAACTGCACCGGAGGGTAGAGCATGGACAGGACCAGAGGGTAGAGCATGAACTGCACCGGAGGGTAGAGCATGGACAGGACCAGAGGGTAGAGCATGAACTGCACCGGAGGGTAGAGCATGGACTGGACCAGAGGGTAGAGCATGGACTGGACCGTAGGGTAGGGCATGGACTGGACCAGAGGGTAGAGCATGGACTGCACCGGAGGGTAGGGCATGGACTGGACCGGAGGGTAGAGCATGGACAGGACCGGAGGGTAGGGCATGGACTGCACCGGAGGGTAGAGCATGGACTGGACCAGAGGGTAGGGCATGGACTGCACCGGAGGGTAGAGCATGGACTGGACCAGAGGGTAGGGCATGGACTGCACCGGAGGGTAGAGCATGGACCGGACTAGAGGGTGGAGCATGGTCTGGGTAGAGCCAGGTTTGAGAATTAGAACGCTTCTATTGTGGCAAGGTCTTCAGCAAGTCAATGTTGATTAAATGTGTTGTGTGCGACTGACTCCAAGCAACAATGGTCCATCTGCAGTAAAATCTCGCCGCCCTTCATAAGGCTCCCGTTTTAACACAACTTTCGAGCGAGGCTTCGTGCTGCTGCACATCACGCACACCTACCCGGACGACAGCGGCGAGTACTCATGCGTAGCAAAAAGCAACTTCGGCATGGACCAAAGCAACCCCGTTACACTGACGTGAGTGCCCAGATCTGTCTGTCAATTTTTTTGTAAATCAGAGTCTGCAGCACAGCAGTTCGGAAGGAAACGCGTCAAGATCCCTGGTTCAAGGCACAGAGAGACTGTACATGCCTGACGATTCGAAAGTCAGAGTCGCTGTACACACTGTGTAAACGAGCAGGCACAAAAGCGCGGATATGTACACAGTCAAAAGCACAAGCACACACTCACACAGGGGTGTAAAGCGGCCCTAACTTTATTTATCGTTAGGCATGTACGCTTCACTGCGCCTTGGGGGGTTGGCCCTTAGGGCCGTTAATTGCACGAGCAGGCCCAAGCCGAGATTCCAATTCAGCCCCAAAGTTAATGTGACTGCACTGGGAATTGAGCCTGGGCCGCCGGCACATCAAAGCGCCGTGCTAGACCACTGGGCTACGGCACCCCCCGTAGCCCAATAATCTCAAGATTATTTGAGATCGCAACTTCCACCGTAACTTTGGCAAGTACTAACCAAAGCAAACTCTACTTAACTTGCAACGAATAAACTGACCCATTTGGCTAGTAACTATCCGGATATTTTGTACTCGATTATTGTAAACTCCCATTGTTTCCGCCAGAGTGGTGCCCGACGAAGGCGTGGTGACGCGAACGCAACTCCCCGAAGCGTCCATGGCGGCAAACATCGACCGACTAAACGAGCGGCTGAACAGCCGCAGCGTCCGCCAAGACTTTGACGACCAGGTGCCTCAGGCGGTGCCGCAGTTCGTCCGGCATTTGGAGAGCATCGTGGCCCAGGAAAACGGTCGCGTCCGGTTCGAGACTCGGGTGACGCCGGCCGCGGATCCCAACGTGCAGATCGAATGGTTCAAGAACGGCTTCCCGCTGACGCTGGGCTCCCGGCTCAAGGCTGTGTACGACCGGGGCTACACGGCGCTGGAGATCAATTGCTGCTACCCGGAGGACAACGGATTTTATCACTGCGAGGCCGCCAACAAGCACGGCAAGGCGCAGAGCAACCAGGCTGAGCTCAGGTAGCTAAGCATGAGCACTGGTGCTCTCGATACTGCAGGAAATCAGCGTACTGAGCTTCTCAAATCGCGAAAACAAAAATTTCAGGTGCTCAGCTTCGGCAGGCGTCGTCACGGCGTCCGCCCTGCCGGAGTCGTCTGTCATGAATATTCAGCGACTGGAGGAGTACTCGCTGCAGCAGGAGTTCGATCCGTAAGCGAGACCTCTCCACTGGATTAATATTTTATGCATCTGAGCAAGTGTGTTAAAGTTCTCACAGGAAATTATTTTTGCATAGTTGTGCCCTTTTACTTACGCCGCAAGTCTCGTACCAGACCTGTATCAAGATGTAACGCCAAGGACCGCTGTGGTGTAACAGGACGTAGAACTCAAAGATCGTGTAGTTTTTTGGAGGCCAATTTCCTGAAAAAAATCCACTGCGGAGTTAGGAAAAAATCTTTTTGTCATCAAATAGAAAGTAACGTGGATGGTGTACCGATGAGGCCAGATTCCCTGTAGCTTTACCACAACACCGCCACCAACAGCCTGGAGGCTGAATCGCGGAACCAGCTGCCGGAGCCGCCCCGCTTCCTCTCCGACCCGTCGCCGGCCCAGCTCCAGCTGATCGAAGGCTCGCCAGCCGCGTTCGAAGCTCGCCTCGACCCCGGCAACGGCAGTCGAGTCCAGGTGGCCTGGTTCAAGGACGGCCAGCCAGTCCAGTTCGGCTCGCGCGTGACGGCCAGTTTCGAAATGGGTGTCGCTCAGCTGCGGTTCGGGCACGCCAACGCCGAAGACTCCGGTGACTACTGCGCCGTGGCGCTGAGCGAAAACGGGCAGCACCAGTCTGGCTACTGCCGGCTGGTCTGCTACGCGCAGGGCGGGGTGGTCACCACCTCCCAGCTGCCCGGAGACGCCGAGCAGAGCATGCGCAGCCTCATGCTGCTCGAGGAGGAGCTCGAGCGTCGAACCGACGATTCTAGCGCCGCGTTTCTGGCAATGCAGCAGCAGCAGCAGCCGCCGCCAAGGATTGTACGAGGTGTCAAGCCGCCGCCGCAGATCCGCGAGGGCGGCCAGGTGCTGCTGGATCTGCAGGTGCGTCTTTAGGGAGGCGTAGCGAATTTAATATCTGATATGACGCAATTGAGTTTTTACTAAGTAAGAAGAAAGCTGAAGTCTACAGTCGGCGAAAAGTCTGCAGTCTTCGGAAGAAGCTAGTAACCCTAGCCCGAACCCTAACCCTCGCCGTAACCCTAACCCTACCCTAACCCTAACCCTAATCCTAATCCTAACCCTAAGCCTAGCCCTAACCCTAGCCCTAACCCTAACCCTACCCTAACCCTAATCATAAGAGATGCCTTTCGTTAACTTAAATCTCATCTTTGAATACAAACGCTGTATCATTGTTTAAAGAATATTTTCACTGCAACTTAGGTTGAACCGTCAAGCGACAGCGACCTCAGCGTCGAGTGGATCAAAGACGGCGCCTCGGTGGCTTGCGCCGCTCGAGTGCGCTTTGAACTAGAAAAAGGCCGCGCCCTGCTGCACATCAGTCACTGCAAGCCGGAGGACTCCGGCCTCTACTGGGCGGTGGTCAGCAACCGCGGCGGCGTAGCCGAGTCGAATCGCGTCGGCCTGGTCTGCCGGGCCGGAGAAGGGGTCGTCACTCGGACGCAGCTGCCTGGTGAGGCGCAGGGATACAAGCGTCTAGAGGAGCTGGAGAGACAGTGGCGAGAGTAAGTCTCAACAGTAATTAATAGTTTGTCCGCAAACAAATCACTCCCCGTTTTAACCACACTCCTCCGTACCCCAGATGCACCCACCTCACTCCCTTGCCAAGCCACAACCACCTCACTCCCCTGCCTAGCCACACCCACCTAACTCCCTTGCCTAGCCACATCCACCTCACTCCCTTGCCTAGCCACACCCACCTCACTCCCCTGCCTAGCCACACCCACCTCACTCCCTTGCCTAGCCACACCCACCTCACTCCCTTGCCAAGCCACAACCACCTCACTCCCCTGCCTAGCCACACCCACCTAACTCCCTTGCCTAGCCACACCCACCTCACTCCCCTGCCTAGCCAATCCAACCTCACTCCCTGCCTAGCCACACTTGTCGTGTAGCTACAAGTATGTGCATGCACTCAGTACGAGTATTGATTTGTATTTGTACTTTCCTATTATTTCTTTCTCTATTATTATTTACGCAAGCTTGGCACGTTAGGTTTGAGTTATTGCTATTTGAGCTATGGGCAAATTGTGTACGCTTAAATTATGTCATCACTCTCGCGCACGTAGCATCGCTTTACAATATAAATACAGACATCAGAGCTTTGATAGCTCTCTCGTAGTTTTCAACCACTTTAAACAAGCAGCATAGCTGATTTACCACAACACTCACCTCACTCCTCTGCCTAGCCACATTCACCTAAAACCGTGCCCCAACCAAACCCACCTCAATCTTAGCCTGTACGATAAGCAAACCTATTTGCACTACTTTAGACCTCGAGACACCAACCCCCGTTTCAGGACCCCCATAGCGCCTGACGAGTTTCGATTTCGAGAATCGGAGGAGCCTCAATCGGCGCCATATTTCGACATTCTACCCGAGTCGTGCACGGTTGGCGAAGGCGATCCGGTGAAGGTGCTGGTAAAGCTCAGCGGCAATCCGCGGCCAGTAGTCACCTGGTGTCTGGATAATCAACCGATTGCGACGGTCAGTGCTTAAATTTCATATGCCATGGAGGATGTGAGCATACACGAGCATATTTATACATGTAGGGGCTGTCATGATGAAAATTTTGGACACCATCCAATTTGACACTCCTGACATCCAATTGGCCGCTCGTTACACCACTCTTGACCCCAAATTTTTAAGCATTATATTCAATTCTGACTTATCTGACTTCCTTGCATCCAATTTGACGCTTCTGACCCCCACATTGGCATTTTTTCCAGAGCGGTGATGAGACGCAGAACAACCTGGAGACAAGCAATGTAAGTCTTGCATTTCGTTATTAGATTCGTAAGTCATTTTACTCAATAAAATCGATTAAATCATCTCGATTCCACCGGGCTCCCAGACGGCCAACTACGTTGTGCACAAAGACGGTTCCATCAACTGTCTGGAGATTGTTCGCTGCCAGGATGTCGGCCAGCACCAGCTCCGGGTGTTGGCGGCGAACCCATTGGGTCAGGTGTTCGCCGAGGCCGTCGTCAGCGTGGTGCCGGCTGGCGACTTTCGACCGGATCTCAAGCACATTGAGCCAGGCGAGAGCATGGATGTTTGCTGTTAGAGATTGCCTACTACTAAGTAGCTAGAGAAGAATTTGAGGCTAATAATTCACTACTGTGGGAAAGGAACTTGAGTCTCAGAAGTTCTTATAAGCTTGTGCTGGCTTGAGTCAAATTGAGGTTGTACGGCTTCAGAAACACCTCTTGAGGGACAGTGATTTGTCCTGATTAGATCTTCAAGATTTCTTTCAGTCTGAGTCCTCTCTCTCTCTCTCTTCAAATCTTGTGTGTATACCATAGTCTACCATACAGTCGTCTCCATCCAAGGCGAATGACGGTCCACGAAGCACCGCTGCTAAAAAATGAAGGCCCTCCCTCTACCCCGGCGTGGAAAGATGCGCCACGCGATGCTTCTTCTCTAACTGCAGCGTCAGTCAGCCGTACTTTGATTCTGTTGCTGCTGTTCTGAGCGAGAAATAGAGGACTAGATATATAATTCCGAATGATTTTTTAGGCTTGAAACCATAAGAATTGCGTCATCAAATGGTGCTTACCATAAATTAACAGAGCTTATCATTCCCGCTCTTGTCTGCTACTTTGAGTGAATTGGATGACCCAGTCTCTATTGGAGCAGACTGGCCGGGTATGAGCATGGATGAAGGAATAACATAACATAGATCAAGCTGTAGCCGCTCATGCTCAAAGTGGATCATCCTCTCCCTCCCAGAAACCCTCTACTCCCCAGCTACTGTTACTCTTTGCATTGATCGTGACTATACATTTGCTCTTTAAGACAACCTATACTGAAAAGAAAGTTGAAAATTTTATACGAAGCGGGATGAGTATTTATAGACTCGCTCAGTCAATCTACTTCAAGCGGTACGTCACAATTCCAAGATTGGGGGTTGGTCGGGTCCTCGACTCCACGGACATTGCGCAGATGAGAAATCCATGATATTCCTTCATCCATGGGTACGAGCTATGAGTCTGGCCCAAAGATCATATATACACAAGATGGGCTACTCATTCATGGATGAAGGGATCTATGATCTAACTCCCTTAGTGCCTATATGGTAAGCACTGCTGACCATGGACAAATAATCCATTGTTGTGCTCCACACTATAGTAACATACCTACGCTACGCCTTCCTCTTTTTCACATAGTTATCAAGTGAATTATTTTCAAGACAAAAGATATCCTTCTTAGTGGACTTTTATGACCTCAGATGACAGTGATGCAGATCCGGGAACCAATCGGAGCATTCAATGATGAGCCTCTTAGTGTTAGTGTTATTGTCTGACACAATCAGTCTTGTAAAAGTTAAGACCACACACAGAACTGTCAACAGAGATCAATTGTTCCAAATGGAAAGACTGAAGATCGTTCCATTGCTCTTCCCCCAATGCAGAGGCGAATTTCAGTCGGCTGGCCGAGCTGCGCAAAGTGGCGATATCGCAGGAGCTGCAGCAGAAGATCAGCAGACCGATGGGAGCGGCGGACAATCTAAGAAAAGTGGAACGAGGTGCGGAATTCTACGAATTTGTGTTTTATGTCGTAAAATTATTGTGTCTCGTGGTTATTACGAGTATGTCTATAGGATTACGTGTGTTTATGATGATTACAAGGGTGTCCAGGGTAATTATGAGTGTGTCCATGATGATTATGAGTGTGTCCATGATGATTATGAGTGTGTCCAGGATGGTTATGAGTGTGTCCATAATGATTATGAGTGTGTCCAGGATGGTTATGAGTATGTCCATGATGATTATGAGTGTGTCCATGATGATTATGAGTGTGTCCATGATGATTATGAGTGTGTCCATAATGATTATGAGTGTGTCCAGGATGGTTATGAGTATGTCCATGATGATTATGAGTGTGTCCATGATGATTATGAGTGTGTCCAGGATGGTTATGAGTGTGTCCATAATGATTATGAGTGTGTCCAGGATGGTTATGAGTATGTCCATGATGATTATGAGTGTGTCCATGATGATTATGAGTGTGTCCATGATGATTATAAGTGTGTCCAGGATGGTTATGAGTATGTCCATGATGATTATGAGTGTGTCCATGATGATTATGAGTGTGTCCATGATGATTATGAGTGTGTCCATAATGATTATGAGTGTGTCCAGGATGGTTATGAGTATGTCCATGATGATTATGAGTGTGTCCAGGATGATTATGAGTGTGTCCATGATGATCATGAGTGTGTCCATGATGATTCTCAGCAAGTTCGAAAATTTATTATCGCAGAATCGGAGATCAAGTCTCTGACCTACCGGGACCCGGAGGTGGAGCAGGCTGAGAGGCTGTACGCCTCCGTCCAGTCCCGGCTGCGCGGCGGGCTCTACGCAGGCTGCCAGGAGGGCAGGCAGCTGCCCGTGCACAAGCCAAATGCTGAAGCAACGGTCAAGGACCTCAATCCTGCCTGGCCAAAGACTCCGGCTCAGACTAATGCGCAGCAGCTGCCGAAAGCCACCGTACCACAGACTCGATTGCCTCAGCAGCAGCAGGTGCCACAGGCCTCATTGCCTCAGCAGCAGCAGGTGCCACAGGCTCGATTGCCTCAGCAGCAGCAGGTGCCACAGGCTCCATTGCCTCAGCAGCAGCAGGTGCCACAGGCCTCATTGCCTCAGCAGCAGCAGGTGCCACAGGCCCCATTGCCTCAGCAGCAGCAGGTGCCACAGGCCCCATTGCCTCAGCAGCAGCAGGTGCCACAGGCCTCATTGCCTCAGCAGCAGCAGGTGTCACAGGCCCCATTGCCTCACCAGCAGCAGGTGCCACAGGCCCCATTGCCTCAGCAGCAAGTACACCAGCCGCAACAGCAGCAGCAGCAGCGGCCTCAGAGACAGCGACAAAGACCACAACCTCAGCATCAGATGCAACCTCAGCATCAGATGCAACCTCAGCAGCAGATGCAACCTCAGCAGCAGATGCAACCACAACAGCAGCAGATGCAACCTCAGCAGCAGCAGATGCAACCACAGCAGCAGCAGATGCAACCTCAGCAGCAGCAGATGCAACCACAACAGCAGCAGATGAAACCACAACAGCAGCAGATGCAACCACAACAGCAGCAGATGCAACCTCAGCAGCAGATGCAACCACAGCAGCAGCAGATGCAACCACAGCAGCAGCAGATGAAACCACAAAAGCAGCAGATGCAACCTCAAAATCAGATGCAACCTCAGCATCAGATGCAACCTCAGCAGCAGATGCAACCTCAGCAGCAGCAGATGCAACCTCAGCAGCAGCAGATGCAACCTCAGCAGCAGCAGATGCAACCACAGCAGCAGCAGATGCAACCACAGCAGCAGCAGATGAAACCACAGCAGCAGCAGATGAAACCACAACAGCAGCAGATGCAACCACAGCAGCAGCAGATGAAACCACAACAGCAGCAGATGCAACCACAGCAGCAGCAGATGAAACCACAACAGCAGCAGATGCAACCACAGCAGCAGATGCAACCACAGCAGCAGCAGATGCAACCACAGCAGCAGCAGATGCAACCACAGCAGCAGCAGATGAAACCACAACAGCAGCAGATGCAACCACAGCAGCAGCAGATGCAACCACAGCAGCAGCAGATGCAACCACAGCAGCAGCAGATGAAACCACAACAGCAGCAGATGCAACCACAGCAGCAGCAGATGAAACCACAACAGCAGCAGATGCAACCACAGCAGCAGATGCAACCACAGCAGCAGCAGATGCAACCACAGCAGCAGCAGATGCAACCACAGCAGCAGCAGATGAAACCACAGCAGCAGCAGATGAAACCACAACAGCAGCAGATGAAACCACAGCAGCAGCAGATGCAACCACAGCGGCAGAAAATTCAGAGCCAAAATGCGGGAGCACAGCATCAGATTCAGCTGCATCAGCAGGCTCAGTTGCAGCCGCAAATGCAGAATCAGTTTGGGCTGTCAGCACAGCAAATGCCGCAGCAGGCTCAACCAGCTTATCCGCAGCAACAGTCTCCAACAAAGGCATTGCAGAATCAAGCACCGACTGAGCAGCAATATCAAATGAAACAAAGCACTTCTCAGCTTCAGATGCAGCCAAAAAAGCAGTTGCAGCCCCAGCCCCAACAATCGAATCAGTGGTCGGAGACGCAGCAAACTGGTACTGGGCACACGACTGCGCAGATCTCGCAGGCTTCTTCGCAGCAGCAACCGCAGACACAGCAGTGGCGTCAGCCGCAGCAGCAGCAGCAGCAGCAACCACAGATTCAGCAGTGGGGTCAGCCGCAGCAGCAGCAGCCTCAGACTCAGCAGTGGGGTCAGTCGCAGCAGCAGCAGCCTCAGACTCAGCAGTGGGGTCAGCGACAGCAGCAGCAGCAGAAGCAACCACAGACTCAGCAGTGGGGTCAGCCGCAGCAGCAGCAGCAACCACAGACTCAGCAGTGGGGTCAGCCGCAGCAGCAGAAGCAACCACAGACTCAGCAGTGGGGTCAGCCGCAGCAGCAGCAGCAGCCTCAGACTCAGCAGTGGGGTCAGTCGCAGCAGCAGCAGCCTCAGACTCAGCAGTGGGGTCAGCGACAGCAGAACCCATAGCAGGCACAGCAGCAAATGAACCAGCAGCGGTTGCAGCAGCAGCAGCAGCAGCGGCAGCCTCAATCTCAGTGGAGTGGCCAACATGAGCAGCGATCAGAGTTCTAGCTGAAAAAACACCCAGTTGAAAGGATGCAACGCGGATAAACGCACTCGATGCGAACAGGAATGTTCAATAAAAAATCATAATCTACGTACTTATATGCGCACAATACTCAGCCTATGAAATGCTTTTGCTTAACAAAACAGATGCATGCTGATTAGCCGTATTAGAAATATCATTAGCTCTTTTTTCTACCCCAACAGACAAACTGTCATATTCATTTTCTGCGCTTTAGACTCATATAGAAAAGGCTCTTTTACGCTTTCCGTAGATTCGAACTCTGCCTACTTTAGAATTTAGCCAGCTGCCTTCATCTATAGAATCGAATGGTTCAACATTACTGAGGAAGAGCGAACAAGCGCCGAGAATCTTTTGATATTTTTTATCGATATCTTTCACCAAGACGAGACTTCAGTTTAATTTCGATATCTAAAAATTCAAATATACCGTCAAAATCAAACAAATCAAAAATCATTCGAAAAGCTTATTAAATACAATATTTAAACATCGGTAGGCCTAGCTGTTATTTACTATTTTGGAGTTTTGACACAATTAAAATGTACTTTTAAATAGTGTTGTTCAAAGTTTGCAGTTAGTCTATCCTTGTTGCCTCAAGTTACAGCGATCGTACACAGATTAATCCGATGCCCTACCAGGCGATGTAGTAGCCTGGTCGATCGAGACGAGACTGTCCTGCTGTACAACGCCGACACCTGTACAATAACACCTTTTCTCGACCAGCAGTCAACGCACTCACACATGTATACAGGGTACAGTATATCCATAAGGGTCCTTGCTCGCCTGCATCAGGACGCGAGTGCTCACGTGCAGCTTGGGGCGTCAGGACGCTCCTATGTGAACTGATGCCCGCGTCAGGACGCCAAGACAAAGCTAGGCGCCAAGACGCTCAGGATTGCAAAAAATAAAACTCGCGTGATATGACTGCGTATCCTTAATTGGATAGGCTTAAGGACAAACGCGGACCTTTAGTTGTTCCCTTGACAACCAAAAAAAGACAGAGGAGCGCACTCTGCACTTTCTCTTGGCGGCAGGATCTGGCACGAGCAGACCGGTAAACGACTCTTTGTAGGCTTCATTTCTAATTCTTAGTTTACTAGTATTTTTCAGTAAATTTGCCACGCATTATGGCATGGATCTCGGTGGGTCAGTAGGAATAGGGAAGGCTACTAAAAAGCACTCCTAAGTGGAAGGCCCGGGGGAAATAGTCGGTGCCCCCCGGGGGAAGGGGTCTATGAAGTTTGCCTGCCGGACGTTTGCCTGCGGGACGTTTACCAGCCGACGTTTGCTAGCCGACGTTTGCCAGCCGACGTTTGCCAGCCGACGTTTGCCAGCTGACGTTTGCCTGCGGGACGTTTGCCAGCTGACGTTTGCTAGCCGACGTTTGCCAGCCGACGTTGGCCGGCGGGACGTTTGCCAGCTGACGTTTGCCTGCGGGACGTTTGCCAGCTGACGTTTGCCTGCCGGACGTTTGCCAGCGGACGTTTGCCTGCGGGACGTTTGCCAGCCGACGTTTGCCAGCCGACGTTTGCCAGCTGACGTTTGCCAGCCGGACATTTGCAGGCGGCAATTGGTTAAAGAAGTATGCCCTCTCTAGACTTACATGTACTTGCATTCGAAAACTGTGGACATAGCACTAATCTAATTCCACCTCGCTCCCTACTACTGCTATTAAATATACAGGTTAATTTTTACTAACAAACTACTGTTCAGGCTTATTGAAGTTATTGCTCTTGTCTGCCTAAATAGAAAGGTAAAAATACAAAATAAGAGTTTCCATCGTCACAGTTGATGTCTATGTATGCCATGGAATGGCCCTTTTCCATCTTGGCCAAACAAGCTAAGTGTTTACAAGCAAAATGGGAAAAGACTGGGACATCCATAATGGTATTGGCCTAGTCTCGCCTATATATACTTAACTCAAAAGCCTAACTCTGCTTAACGGAGTTTGGCCATGACAGCGTGCACTTGACAAGCTGCATCGGAATTAATTCGCTTACTTTTGGATCTCGCAATCAATGAACTGGGAAATATATAGGCCAGAATTATCGTTCACCAGTTCTTATATTTGCTCATAACTTGGTTCGCTGGAGATTCCCGTTTAGATTTGCGTGTCTTCCTTCGCAAATAAAAAATTAAACATCTCAAACTGGGAAAAGCGATAAAAAACTGTCAGAAGTAAACTTTATAATATTTTCACATTCAAAGAAATTGTTGTTAAACTAGATGCTAGATTGATGAACTGCATTTATTGTATAGATTTTGTTTTCGAACTTTTATACATGCGAATAACCGTCAAAAAGTTGGACTAAAAAACTTTTTTTTCAAACCGCTAAACTGCGAATATTTCAGTATCAAATTTTTCACTCACTGACTTAATGTTGGCTGGCAAAGTCAGCTGGCAAACGTCGGCTGGCAAACGTCCCGCAGGCAAACGTCCCGCAGGCAAACGTCCCGCAGGCAAACGTCCCGCAGGCAAACGTCCCGCAGGCAAATGTCGGCTGGCAAATGTCCCGTGGGTAAACTTCGCTATCCCGGGGGAGGCTGCACGCCCCTCCAGGCCACCACCCCACCACAACCCTCCTCGACCGGGCTCCTATTACCCACTTCAGCCAATCACACCACGCGAGGGGAGAGAAACTGAGCCCAGCTGCCCAACGGCCCAGCCATGCAATCAGCCCTCGCGACCCTCAAAGTCAAGGCTCTCAACCGAATAAAATACGAGCTGCATGGGGGTTGCATGACAAACAGACGCACTGAGTCATGCAGCATGAATGATCGAAGTTCCCTTGCACCACAGAAGTGCAGAACACAACACACCGACTGCGTGTTTTTATTAACTATAGGTGCTGTTTCAAAACGTTTGTAATTGTATATTGTATTCAGACGTATTTGATGATTTTTTCTTGCACAAATTGTGCATTTTATTGCGTGTTCTGATTTAAAAAACGAATTCAGCCCAGGAATATTGGATTTTAATTAGCCATTTTGTTCGATTTAATTCAAGCCGAAATCAACAAGCTCGCTGTGAATAGCGTCTATATAGATTTTAGGCTTGAATTGCAAACATTGGTTTAATCTCCACTAATGACATTTACACGTAAATTTTACACCATCTCCATCATATTGCTCTGCACTGACTGCAATATTTATACTATACAGTACATTCTGATTTACCTGTCTGTTCTTACCCATTTTCCATAGTTATTTCATTTATTTCAAACTAAAACAAACACAAGCTCAAATCAGCGAATCAGAAATTTTTGTAAATAACTTTTACGATATTTTGAGATTTCAGACCATTACAAGCAGAAAACGACCACTTGAAACTTGTTTTAGTTTATAACTATCTTAAATCAAAAAACAAAACCACCCATTTCTAAGAACTCGTGTTTTTCGATATCTGCAAACCGTTAGTAAATGGCCCTAATCCTTAAATTTATCATCTAGGCAAGACTCAACCGAATCTAAATTTCTAGCTTTTTGGAGATTTAATTTAAAAAGAATACATTTTCTCACTAAAAATGTCAGCACCGATTCTTGATCCGAAAGCACCACTTCTGGACATTAATTATTCTACTGAAAAACCATGCATTGTTGTTGAGTTGGGACACTCTTTGACCAAGTAAGACTTCAGTTTGAATTTTCTCTATCAGTCTAACGCCTAAAAATTATATAACTAAATATAAATATAGCAACTTTTCCTATCTGCAGTTATGGTTAAAACAAGCCTTATAGAATAATTAGTTGTTGATATATCCATTGTTTTGTAGTAAAAAGGCCTATTACTACACTAGGCCTAGTCAGTGGCAGATCTAGAGTTTTATTTGGGGGGGCGGTCTAAGTTTGTGTCGCCAACACAAGTATAAAGAATGCCAATTATTAAGCTAGGGGCACAAAATGTATATAGAGGGCAAAAATCAAGCTTAGGGGCACAAAAAATATGTAAGGGGCAAAAAGTCAAGCTTAGGGGTACAAAAAACGTTCTTGGGGGCAAAAAATCAAGTTTAAAGGGCGCAAACTTATGTTTTTGGGGGGGGGGGCAAAATATGTTCTGTAAAGCTTTTTTAGGAGGGGGGAGGCAGCTATCCCCTATCCTTCTTAAAATCTGCCCCTAGGCCTAGTGTTCTATCAGAAGTATAGTCATCAACATGACTATGTCTTTACCTATTGTAATATTAGCCTATCCTTAGACTAATATTTTTACCTTCTTGTGGACCACATTGCTAATGAGTAATGACAATATATAACCTATGGCTATACAAAGAAAAATAGGTTTATATGATTGGCATGTAGTATCATCTAGGAATTTTTGTCCTTTAAATGTGCCTAGAAATTAATCTAATATATGCAAAGGACATGTTTCATCCTTAGAAAATATAATTATTTTTTGCTAAAATGTTTATAAAAATACTTAAAGTAAATTATTTTGAAGATTATTAATATTATATAAAAATTCAAAATATAGACTTTTCTTAGAAAATAGGCCTATTGAGATAGGGGTGGAGAAAATAGATTTGTAAGTCAATCATTGCTGACACAATGAGTTGGGACAGTTTGAAATTTGAATTGCTATCTTTGTTATCTTGGCACTTGTAAAGCCAAAAAAAATTGTGTAGTTTCGTTGCAGTAGCTTTCTCCTTGTACTCTGTCTGCCGGGTCCTGAAGTCTAGGGAGGGTAGTCATAATTGTAGTCAAGCGGTCTTTTAAACAGGCATGGTCATTCAGTTTGGGTCCTTAGACTCTGTAATTTCAATGTATATTGTTTATCTTAGTTTTGCTTGCTAATAGTAAAATAGCATTGCTACTACTATAATTTGCATATTACAGAACATTGAGATCTCAGAGTTCATTCAGAGATGAGATTAATTTGGTTTTTTAATGCCCTATAGGCAAATGACTTAATAGAAAACTAGGTGGGCTTCAATAAAGGGGCCATAGCCTAGCGGTAACGCAGCTGCTCTGGTGTGCCAGCAACCCAGGCTCAATTCCAAGTGCTGTCACATTAATTTGGGGCTGAATTGGAATCTTGGCTTGGCTCTGCTCATGCAATTAGCGGCCTTAAGGGCCAACCCCAAGGCACAATGAAGTGTACATGCCTAACAATAAATAAAGTTAGGGCCGCTTTACACTCCTATGTGAGTGTGTACTTGCGTACATATCCGCACGCTTGTATGCCTGCTCAAGGGAGTTGGCGGAATGGGCAGTAATGCAGGCAGTATGGGCAATAACAAAAGAGTGGGAGGAAGGAAGAGTATAACATTTTTGTGGCCAAAACAAATTATTAAGTAGGGGGAGCAAGTTAAGAAAACAATAGGTGGGTCACTGGGTGGTATAACAGGTAGGGCAACTGGGGGAAAAGGAGGAAAAACCTAGAATTGGACCAACACAAAAGATACAGCAGAAATAAAACAAAAATGGGAAAGAAGGTGTGTGCTTAAAGAACTTGAAGAATTTTTATCTTTCCTTAAATAAAGGTGCTCCCCAAAGGTCAAAGAATTGATATGAATAAATTTATATTAAAGAAATGGTATATTAAGTAATCTCATTAAATAATATTTTCATCCCAAACATCTCTTCCCTTTGTCCCAATGATTGGTTTTAGGCTATATGAATTTGGGTTGAAGCTACATAAAAAAGCTTAAATTTAGCAAAAATTAGTTTTTTTTTGCAAAAATTAGCTAAATTATGACTCTGATAAAACTGAAACAATTTCTACACCTATAGTTTAAGAAGTCTATCAAATTAAAATATATTTTGCAAATTCATATTTCGCCTATAGTGAAACTACATGCATTTGTCAGAAAACTATAGCTTAACCCTTGCAATAGAACACAAAGGTGTACTATATATGCCAATTTTCTAATTTTGTTATATCTTTAACATTGTGCTAATAGGAATTTCACACCAACTATATGCCAACTTACTACTGACAACTCATTTATGCAAATAGGTAAATATGCCTATAAATCTATAGAAGTTCTTCTAGACAATTTCAAAGCAGTGTATACTAATGATTGAATGTTTCGTTGCTTGCTCTTCAAAAAATATTTTCAAATATTGCTATTGTCTTGTTAAAGATACAGTTTTTTATTATTGCAGTTTTTAATTCTATGGCTTAAGCCTTTAACAATAAATTTTCGCAGGTGCGGCATTGCTGGTGAGTTCGCACCCCGATGGATCAGCCCATCTGTGGCGGTTAAAACTCGAGTTGGCGAAGCGCCATTGCAGGTTGGAGTTTTATGTTAAATATTTTGCTAATTTAATTTGCACCCATGCTAACTTTTGTTGCTCATTACACTTTTTCCAGTCAATTGGAGTTCCACGTAATGTCTGGGACTACAAGGACAAGGACGACTTGCGGGCACTTCTTGTTGACTTTTTTCACTCGATCTATTTTAAGTAAGTCAATAAATTACCTGATTATTTTAACTCAATGATTTACAAGGCTGTAGTCTACGCTTGTATTTTCATAAAAGTTTAAAAACTCACCCAAAATGCTTTTTAAAATTCCTCTGGGAATCACCTAAAATAACTTTATCACCTAAAATACTTTTAGGAGTCACCTATAATACCTTTAGAAATCACCTAAAAATCCTTTAGGAATCACCTAAACAATTTTCAGGAGTCGCCTAAAATCCTAATAGTCACATGAAATCCCTCTAGGGTTCACCTACGAGTACAACGCGTATAAAGATCACCTAAAATACATTTAGGAGTCACCTAAAATCCTTTTAGAAGTCCCTAAAATACCTCTTGGAATCACCTAAAATCCTTCTAATAATCACCTATAATCTATAAGCTTTAAAGATCACCTAAAATACTTTTAGGAGTCACCTAAAATTCCTTTAAGAGTCACCTACAAAACTTTAGGAATCACCTTAGCTGATCAGCCTAGAATTAGGTAAGAATGAGCCTAAAAGCCCAGCATTTTGACAATCAAACACTCAGGTACCTGCTGGTGAATCCCAAAGAGCGGCCAGTGCTCCTAGTAGAGTCAGTGCTCTGTCCAACGCTGATTCGCGACACCGTAGCAGACGTGCTGTTCCATCACTTCGAAGCGCCATCGCTGCTGTTCGCCCCGGCTCATCTGCTCAGCCTGCTGCCGCTAGGCACCCAGACTGGCCTGGTGCTGGACTGCGGCTACAAAGAGGCCCTTGTAGTGCCCGTATTTCACGGAGTCTCCGTGCTCAAAGCTTGGCAAGCTGCTCCGCTGGGAGCTGAGGCTATTCATTTGAATTTGCAGCGCCTGCTGGGGTCTGAGGCTGCTCTTGATGGAGGAGAGAAGCTGGAGAAGGTAAGAATGATTCGGCACATGGGAGGGCAGTAACCAACTGACATGGTGACAGTGAACAGCTGACATGGTGGCAGTGACCAGCTGACATGGTGGCAGTGACCAACTGACATGGTGGCAGTGACCAACTGACATGGTGGCAGAGACCAACTGACATGGTGGCAGTGACCAACTGACATGGTGGCAGTGACCAACTGACATGGTGGCAGAGACCAACTGACATGGTGGCAGTGACCAACTGAAATGGTGGCAGTGAGCAACTGAAATGGTGGCAGTGACCAACTGACATGGTGGCAGTGAGCAACTGACATGGTTGCAGTGACCAACCGACTGGGTGGCAGTGACCAACTGACTGGGTGGCAGTGAGCAACCGACATGGTGGCAGTGACCAACTGACTGGGTGGCAGTGAGCAACTGACATGGTGGCAGTGACCAACTGACAGGGTGGCAGTGAGCAACTGACATGGTTGCAGTGACCAACCGACTGGGTGGCAGTGACCAACTGACTGGGTGGCAGTGACCAACTGACATGGTGGCAGTGACAAACCGACTGGGTGGCAGTGACCAACTGACATGGTGGCAGTGACCAACTGACATGGTGGCAGTGAGCAACTGACATGGTGGCAGTGACCAACTGACATGGTGGCAGTGACCAACTGACATGGTGGCAGTGACCAACTGACATGGTGGCAGAGACCAACTGACATGGTGGCAGTGACCAACTGAAATGGTGGCAGTGAGCAACTGAAATGGTGGCAGTGACCAACTGACATGGTGGCAGTGAGCAACTGACATGGTTGCAGTGACCAACCGACTGGGTGGCAGTGACCAACTGACTGGGTGGCAGTGAGCAACTGACATGGTGGCAGTGACCAACTGACTGGGTGGCAGTGACCAACTGACTGGGTGGCAGTGAGCAACTGACATGGTTGCAGTGACCAACCGACTGGGTGGCAGTGACTATCTTGCAAAATAGAGAGACAAAAATGTTCAACTGAAGGATCCCTGAAGGGTTAGCGGTGGCTTACTGAAGGATCCTGAGGCGAGCTGGTAATTCACAGGACTCAAACCCAATAGCTGTCTAAAATTCATGCGCTCCGCAGACGCCCAACTGGCAGCGCCTCGTTCCCGAGTCGCTCTGCGAAGACATCAAAGTTCGCGCCTGTTTCGTCACCCGCCGAGCTCGCGCCGCTACCTACGCTGCCGCCGCCGCCGCGGCCTCCAGCGAAGACACCCCGTCGGCCTCGTCAGATCCGGAACCGCGGCCCGTGGACTTCGAGCTGCCGCTGGACGGCGGTCGTCGACTTCTAAGCGTCCCCGGCAGGGTTCGCGAGCTCGCCTGCGAGGCCCTGTTTGAGCCAGACTCTGATGGGGTCAGCCTGCCCGCTCTGCTGCTGGACTCCCTCCTGATGTGCCCTGTTGATCTGCGAGCACAGCTGGCCTCCAATATACTGGTGTGTCTGGGGATTTAATGATCTTTGAAATGGGATTTTAGTGACTTGCAGCCCTCCCGATTCTCAAAATTGGATTCTCTGGGACTCTGAGCATCCCACACCCTGACCCTCAGCACCTCACACCCTGATTCTCAGTACCCCACACCCTGATTCTCAGTACCCCACACCCTGATCCTCAGCACCTCACACCCTGATCCTCAGCACCTCACACCCTGATTCTCAGTACCCCACACCCTAACCCTCAGCACCTCACACCCTGATTCTCAGCACCCCACCCTGACCCTCAGCACCTCACACCCTGATTCTCAGCACCCCACCCTGACCCTCAGCACCCCACACCCTGATTCTCAGTACCCCACACCCTGATTCTCAGTACCCCACACCCTGATCCTCAGTACCCCACACCCTGATTCTCAGTACCCCACACCCTGATCCTCAGTACCCCACACCCTGACCCTCAGCATCCTACACCCTGATCCTCAGCATCCCACACCCTGATTCTCAGTACCCCACACCCTGACCCTCAGCACCCCACACCCTGATTCTCAGTACCCCACACCCTGACCCTCAGCATCCCACACCCTGATCCTGTGTACCCCACCCCGATTCTCAGTACCCCACACCCTGACCCTCAGCACCCCACACCCTGATTCTCAGTACCCCACACCCTGCTCCTCAGTACCCCACACCCTCACCCTCAGCATTCCACACCCTGATCCTCAGCATCCCACACCCTGATCCTCAGCACCCCACAACCTGAGCCTCAGCATCCCACACCCTGACCCTCATCCGCGCCTCCTCCATCCCGCAGGTGATCGGCGGCACGGCAATGCTGCCTGGGTTCAACTCGCGCCTACGCGAGGAGCTGACCGCCCTGCTGGAGCAGCCGCGCTACCGCCAACTGGCCGGCCTCGCCCCGTTCAAGTTTCACAGTCCGCCTGGCAAAGCAAATTTTATTGCTTGGCTGGGCGGCGCCATCATGGGCGCCCTGGAAGTGATGGGAGTTCGCGCCCTGACTCGGGAGCAGTACCGGCTTAGTGGCGACCGGATGCCCGACTGGCCGGAGTTCTTCCACGGGTCGCTGTCGTCTCAGGAGGAGGCTGCCAAAGGACTGGAGAGGCGGTGATGATCCTCCGCTGCTTTTCAACTGATTGACAGGTTCTGGTTTGCCAATTATTTTCATCTTCTTTTGGTGGCGTTGGATGGTAGATTGCTGTAGATTTACTGCAGGTAGATTTACTGCAGGTAGATTTACTGCAGGTAGATTTACTGCAGGTAGATTTACTGCAGGTAGATTTACTGCAGGTAGATTTACTGCAGGTAGATTTACTGCAGGTAGATTTACTGCAGGTAGATTTACTGCAGGTAGATTTACTGCAGGTAGATTTACTGCAGGTAGATTTACTGCAGGTAGATTTACTGCAGGTAGATTTACTGCAGGTAGATTTACTGCAGGTAGATTTACTGCAGGTAGATTTACTGCAGGTAGATTTACTGCAGGTAGATTTACTGCTGGTATATTTACTGCAGATAGATTTACTGCAGGTAGATTTACTGCAGGTAGATTTACTGCAGGTAGATTTACTGCAGGTAGATTTACTGCAGGTAGATTTACTGCAGGTAGATTTACTGCAGGTAGATTTACTGCAGGTAGATTTACTGCAGGTAGATTTACTGCAGGTAGATTTACTGCAGGTAGATTTACTGCAGGTAGATTTACTGCAGGTAGATTTACTGCAGGTAGATTTACTGCAGGTAGATTTACTGCAGGTAGATTTACTGCAGGTAGATTTACTGCAGGTAGATTTACTGCAGGTAGATTTACTGCAGGTAGATTTACTGCAGGTAGATTTACTGCAGATAGATTTACTGCAGGTAGATTTACTGCAGGTAGATTTACTGCTGGTATATTTACTGCAGGTAGATTTACTGCAGGTAGATTTACTGCAGGTAGATTTACTGCAGGTAGATTTACTGCAGGTAGATTTACTGCAGGTAGATTTACTGCAGATAGATTTATTGCAGGTAGATTTACTGCAGATAGATTGACTCTAGGTAGATTTACTGCAGGTAGATTAAACAGCAAATGTTTATGCTACTCTTTATAAGAGCTGAACAAGTTTTCCGTGAGATATTAAAATCTGTATTTCTAATATTTCTCGGTGATAGACAAATTCAATATGAGACCGACTTAGGCCTATTACCTTTTGTATTCTATTTGTTGCAGTTGCAATCTCTAATCTGCTAATTGGTGAAAATCATGCTCCATTTAAACTGGCTCTCACAACTGTTTTCTCCTTCTTGCTGACAATTCATTGTTGTCTATAAATGTAATAAATTATGAATACTATCTGGCATATATCTACTAGTCTGTATTGGGCGTGCTTTTAAAATTTTATTTGATTTATACGTCTTTTACTAGAGTAATTTTTTTTGTTTTTATTTCAATTTTTTACTCTAAAATACAATAGTATTGTCAAAGACAGTCCGTAGTTGTTGTGCGCGGTTGCGAACGAGAAAAACTGCAGCTAAACTGTAGGTGGCAGGAATCGCGGCGGCGACCTGATTAGCGATTTTGAACTGGTTACTGAACGATAGCTATAGAGACAGAATCGGGCTTTTAGTAGCGGCCGGGATGAGAACCAAAATTAACTGGGAGTATCGATTAACTGACTAGTTTACGTGACGTATGTCTAAGCCCACCCAATCCAACGCATGTAGAAACTCTCTAACACTGATTTATCAAATATTCTGCCTCATCAGAATGACTCCGTAGTGTTGTCCCCGCGGCAGACGCGGTTGCACAAGTCCTCTGCCAACGATCGCCACCGAACTTTAGCCATATATATAGTCGTACGTAAGTGTGCAGTACCGAATTGAATGCCACCGAAGTACGGTACATTAGTAAAAGCCGCCATAAGATAGCAGAGTCTGTTGCTAATGGCCATGGACATCCGGTTGTCGCCTAACAGATCTCTGTTCGGAGAGGTATTTTGTTGTAGCATCAAATGAGTACTTGCGTGCAGTGAGGTGCTATGAATAAAATATTAATTAAAACTGTTACATGGCATGCGTAAAAAGCATTATTCCTACAATTTATTTTGTCGTATCACCGATTCCAGAACAAGAATAAAAGAATTTGCTCAGAATTAGAACTTTTCACTTTGCCTTTTTCGGAACGTTCCGAAGAAGAATCGTATCCGAAAAACGGCCGGGCTCTGAATCCGACGTTAAGTGTTAAAGTTTTTTATTTCTTGTTAAAAATGTTTTTCGGATATAAAGCATTTCTGAATTCGAGAGAGAAATTTACGGCTAGTTGTTAGGAGGTGATTATAATCTGCTCAGCTAAAAATCTCAAAAATGCAAGTAACGGTCTGTCAGCTGAACAAAACAAGTCAGCAAACATATTACAGCATGCTCATTAAAATGTAAATAGCTTGATGCATACAAAAAAGTTTTAAAATTAAAAAAATTCTGGGAGAAAACTTAGAGTTAGATTCAATTGTTTAGCGAAAAAGTAGAGTCATTCAATTTCAATCCCGACGCAATGATGAAATGCAAAACTGTTGAAGATTGCATAACGGATCAGATTATAAATATCTGTAGTTAAATTTGCAACACAAACACAGGGTAGGCGTATATTGTAAATATTTTGGATTAAAATTAATAAAATTATAATCGACTCTTTGTTTTGCTTGACACTCATTTAAAAATTGTCAGCTTTTCAGAATATAAAAAGACCTTCTGAATGTCCATAGACATTAAAAGTTTCAATTTTTATTTTAATCCAGTCTTAATTTTAATTACTGTTTGCCATTGCCCCATTGTGTTATGTGTTGTTTATATAAATTAACCTGATAATGCACAAAAAGGTTTTGTTTACCCATATTTTTTAATTGTTCTTTGAAGAATGTTATCTATTGACTAGGCCTTATCTTCTTTAAAAGCTAGGGCCTAGTTTATGATGCACTTAGGAAAAAATTAGGTCTAATATTTTTAAAAATATTGGTACCATGCCAAGGCAATAGGCAATACTGCTCTACTTATTCATACAGTAGCTATTTTATAAAAGTTATGATATATAAAGCACTCATTATTTGCACAGTATCATTTACATTAACTAAAATAAAGACTAGTTTTATATACAGTGGTTCTCAACCTGTGGGTCACAACCCCTAGTAGGGTTGCATGACCATTTTCTAGGGGTTGCAACACTAAGATTATGAAATGTGTAAATATGTCATATTTAATAATGCATTATATTGATTATAAAAGGTCATAAATATAAAAAATAATGCAAATGAATAAATTAGGGTTGCCTAAAAAAGGTTGAGAACTGCTACTATAAAATAGGCCTACTGTGTAATAGCCATGGTCTAGCAACATTTAACTACAAATCTATCCTTTTAAAGACAAATGAGTTGCATTCTTATTTGTTTCTTTTAAAACACATTTCATACTTTGTATTATTACTGCAAGCTAGCAAGAAATGCTAAGCTGTAAACAAATAAATCATGTCTAAACTCTATCTACTTAATTAGTTTAAACTCATGAAAATAGAATATACAAATACAAATATTGTGTAATCCTTAATAATATAAGATAGGGGGGCCTAACTAGTATTTATAAGGTATTTATTTTAGTTACCATGTAAATAACATTGGCAATATTTATATGGTACCATATAAAGAATGAAACTATTATATAATATTGTCTATTGATATTATTATATAATAGAATTATATAGGTATTAATGGTTAGTATACAACTTTAGACAGAGATTAATAGAAATAATATATAGAAATAAAGCAAAATGCTTATAGCTTTTTTAATAAGAATGATATATTAATAGAAATAAAAAACATGGTTATTTATAAGCTTGTAATATATGCTTCAGCATATGCCTTGAATTTTTTTAGTTTAAAAAGACAACTCATATATGGAATTTGGAATAAGCCCTAACTTTAAGGTGAATAGTTAAGGCTACTTTTATAAATAAGTATATTCAATATATCCATATATTGGCACAAAAATGTTTATTACCAAAATGACTTATCATTGTAACAACTTGTATTTCTTAATAAAATGCAGTCTTATAACTCCTATTCAATTTGGCTATATTGATTTAGGCTTTATGGTTACAAAAAGCCTATAGGCTTGTGTGGTTATCTTCAATGCTTCTTAGCATTTGATCTATATTTTTTATAATAGTTTATTCTTTTTGAATAGACTAAGAGCAATACTATATATGCAATGCTCTGGCCGGATATATGACATTAAAGTACCATTTAATAGCATAAATGATATATGTATATATATATATAATATTGTCTTTATAGCAATGGATGATTAATATTAGAATAAAAATGCAAATCTACAGACCTTTGCTACTAAATCAAATTATTTATTAGCTTACTAAAAATTTTGTTTGACTATAGATATCTATATTTTTGTAATTTTAACTGACTTGATTAAATCTGTGGTCATTTAGTAAAAACCCTTTCTGTTGAAAACTAAAATTTAAAAACTTTAAAGAGTTTCTTGCATGGTAGGCTGGGGGCATAGAATCTTGATGTATCTAAAATATTTGAAATTGCTAAGGTATTGTGGACTATGTGGTTTATGTGAATTTCTAGAAATGCAATCTGAAATAACTTATGTGTATTATATCTTTTTATAATTATTTTGAACCACCTTTTCAAACCCATTGATTTTCTCTCTTGGCTTATAAGTTAAGCTGCCATGAGTTTTTTCAAATAAGTATAATTACAATAAAAAGTTACCATAAAGACAATAATCAGATATTTAGCATACTCTCATCTGAAGATTATTTAGGTGAAGTATTGGAACCTAAATGTGCTTTTAATTAAAAAAAGATTATCGCTGTTTCTACTTCAAGTAGCATAAACTCTTACAATTCATGGCTCCAGGCAAGCAGCAGATGGCTGCGCGCCCAGCAACCCTTGGCGTCAATGGCAACGGTGTGGAGGCTCAGCAGCCGGGCATGGATCGGAATGGCCCAATTGGCGAGGCTGCTCACCAAGGCTACCCGGTTTATTACTCGCACCAGCACCAGCCGGTCTACCAGCACCAGCAGCCGCCGGTTATGCACTACTGGCCGTCCACTGTCTATGGCCCGATGCCAATGCAGCTACCGCCGCCGCCTCCGCCAACCACAGCTTCGGGCAGTCCGGCTGATGCCGTTGTCTATGGCAGCGTTGGTGGCTGCGGCGCCGCCGGGGCTGTCGGGGTTCCGCCAATCATCATGAGCGCGTTGGAGCACATCCTGCGCAGGCTGGACATCCTGACTCAGGTATGTCCTCTCTTGTGTGCAATGCTCAATGTGTCTTGTGTCCAAATATGAGCAGAATAGAAACATGAAGGGACAGTTCTGCTGCTGAAGATGTGTCCCAAACCGTGAGAACTGTGTAGATGCATGATGCATCAGTAGTATCAGTTAGTAGTAATTATAGTCATGCATGCGCAACATTCGGCCGGCTGGCAAGGGAAGGGACCCAGCCAAGGTAAATCGCAAAAATATAGATGTAGTACTAATTAGATGACGAAGCATTTAGCCTCAATAAGACAGTCATAGTTACTTTCGCCGTTTACTTAAAATTGCTTTTAATTTTTGCTTTAGAGTTTCTTTGACGGGTAAGTCGCATTTTTGGTCAAAAAAGTAAGCCACACGACCAGTGTAAATCAGGGTTGTGGTTATAGTAGTCGCGGTAGTATTAGCATTAGTAGTAGTAATAGTACTAGTAAGTAGTTGTAGTAGTAGTATTAGTAGTAGAAGTAGTAGTAACAACCAAAACACTATAATTTATCAATGCCTTCCCTCAGACTGTAGCCATACTGGAGCAGCGCCTGACCCTCACCGAGGGCAACCTGAAGACAATGATGGACAGGCAGTTTGTCGCCGAGGCCGCCTCGTACAAGCAGCAACAGCAGGAGGAGGATGAGCAGAATGGTGAAGAAGATCAGAATCCACAAGAGTCGGATGGACTGGAGTCGGATCAGAAGGCCTAATTAATATATTTATCCTGTTAAGGAATGATGGAACAGCTCAAGCTTTGACTTTGATCAACCGCATGCCCTATATATACTACTAAAGCGTATATAGTTTTATGTGTAATGTTGATCTTGCGTCGAATGTCATACGGAAATACGGCGTGATAATTAATTTGCATAGCTGAACTGACCTGGGCTAGAACTGAGACTGAAGGTACTTGGTTGAATAGGTCTCTGCATCCAGTGGTGTAGACTGATTAGTTAATGCAGAAGAAAATTAACCTTCATTTTTAATTCTTGTGTACTACTATTAATAATACTACTTCTAAGTAGTCTACCAGTTTCGTGGCTTTTCATTTCTACCTAACGTAATTAAACTAATAACTGATTTTCCCGTACTTTTTGTCTTGTATTATTTTTCCCAAGCCTAATCTTTCATATTTTTTTGTTTCTTAAACATACTAATTTCTTGCGAGTGCTGACCCTAACCCGGCTTGCTACAAGTACGCATAGCACTTATCAAGCTATTTTATTTCATTTTTGTACTTTAAACTGTCAGCCAATCGGCTCGCTTCGTCGATTTGTTTTTTTTTCAAGATCGAAACTGCTGGCAACATTTGGTTTGCTTTGCCGGGCAAGGCTACTTCAAAACTTTAATTCCGCAACAGCATATTAATACTTGTATTAATGCCACCATGCAAATTTAATTACTATCCAAAACAGTAAAAATGCTTCCAAGAATTACGACTGTGACAAATTAAATAGTTATGCTCATTCTGCCTGTCTAGTCCCCCCCTAGTTTGGCACAATCCCGTTGTTTTTTACTATCCTATATTCTGTTTGTATGGCAGATATATTTACTCCAGTTCCAGCTGTGTCTTTGCTACACCTGAAAGTCTCCATACTTAGTAGCTAGTGGATTGCTATATAGTTAGCTGTATTTTGGATATTCAGCAGTAATTTAGTCCGTCTTCGCTTTTTGTGAAAGATTTATTTTATTGTTTAATTCCCCAAGTACTGCTAAGTGCGTACGTTGCAAATTCAAACCTGCAAAAATGCTTTGTAGCTCGTATCGCTTAGGTGTGTGTGCTAGCGCGTATGCTACCATCAGTGTAGAAAATTCTGGCATTTATACGTTATCCTAATACTAAAGCGTTACTTCAATTTATTTGCCTTATTTAGAGTACTTTTTCTATCTATTTTCTACTTCTATTGTTCGTATCAGTAGTAGTACTCGTAATAATACATACACGTGAAGGCAAAATAAATATACCTTACTATTATGAACAGCCAATTCATGGCTCTGATTCACTGTTGCCAGGAGCAGTAATCCAGCTAATATCTGTAAAATATTTTCCTTTTGTGCGTTTTCAGTTTGTTTCGCAGGTCTGAAACTAAATAAATACACATAAAGTTTTATTATAATAATACAAGTTGTTCTTTCATTGTTATTTTTCTGAAGTCAACGAGTTACTTAACTGATTTTTGCATTCCTTTTGCCTGCATGATTTGACAAGCAACCCCGACTAGAATTTTAATACATTCAATAATGCATGCAAGAAGTTTTTAAAATTTGTCTCACTGGTTGGCTCATATGTTGCTTAAATGATCACTGATCAATATTAATTTCGACCATAATTACGTGTGCGTGTATTGATTTTGCATGTATACCATCTATGTGATTCACTCATAAAGTGGACTATACTTTCAGGACAACAACGTGAGAAAAAAACAGCGTGGGATAGCTGATGCTGCACTATATTATGCATGTACATGTAGATATGTAGCAGACCATTTAAGACCTATAACTCAAGGGCGTCGCCACGTGGGGGGGGGATGGGGATCATGTGTCCCCCCCGTGAAAGTTAATATTTGCTTCAGGGCGACAAATATATAGCGCCTGCGGCACCAAATACGAGTTCCTGCAGCGCAAAAAAATACCTGCGACGCCAAATGAGCGCTGACAACACCGATTCTAAAAATAATTTAAAATGTTAAAATGTATAATTCTTGCGGCTTAATTTGTCCCCCACCATAAAATCAATCTTGTGACGCCCCTGCTACAACAGTACATGTAATTCACAAACCTTCTGTCGTAAATGCACATGCAAGTCGTATATAGCCAGTAGAGGAGACTAAAAAGAGAATCAAAGTGGGGTTGGTACATGTTTGTTAGCCCGACAAACGACGAGAGTGTAGGCCTGTAGCGATAACCATATACCATGCCTAGACTCATTCGTCTTTTACTCTTTTTCTCTTTTGATTTCCATTTACCTTAAGATATTCAGTTTAAATACTTTTAGTCTTTTTAATATTAATTTACTTGCACTTCTTATTCATAGAGCGAAAATATTTTTACTTCCTTTTAAATATTAGTTGACGTATGCTCCGGTATCCGAGGCTTACTCCATGTTTTAAGTAAATAATTGTCGTAAAACACGAAAATGTTCATGTATTACTACCACATTGAAGACAGTGTTGCCCAACCAATCAACAGCCGCCATGCAAAACACGCTACGAATTTCAACTTAAATGCGTCAACCGAAAGAAATCTAGATATTTCTTTACCAATTCCCCTCCTAGTATTTTGCGTTAGTGTGTGTCCTGTTAAAACTATATTTTGATTGAAATTCTTACGTTAATATGTGGCTGTCGAGCTTTTTGGCATTTGCTCTGCTTGCTCTCGCATGCGGTGAAGTTTACTTCAAGGAGGAATTTTTAGATGGTAAGTTAGTTCTCGCTCTGACGTTTATTTTGTTTAGATTCTCAAATTCCCTTGTGTTGCTGCAATACTAGAATAGGGCATTGTCTTGTCGTTTCTTCATTTCAACCATATCAGAATATTGAAGTAACTAAAAAATTATTGAAATCATTCCATTCTTTTTAACTTTGCACATTCAAGCAGTTAAAATAACCCCCTTGTGTTATCTTTGAATTTTGTTCTAAAAGAATAAACTGTGGTTACTGCTTTACTTTTTTATAGTTTTTGAAAGATAATTCATTAAAAAGGCTTCTTTCATTGAGTATGAGAGAGAAAGGAAGTATAGGTTTCTAGCTAGCTACTTTAATTGTAATATATATAAGATTATTTTATAAATTCACAATTTTTTTGTTTCCTTAAAGATTATTTGTATATATATTGCATATCTTTACATATCTCTATCTTTCTCCTAATGTAAAATCCTTTGATTTAAATATTTATTTTTTTCTTTTAATTTTAATTATAGGCTTTGCTAATATGTCTTCACAAAATATTTATTTTAGAGTCATGGAAGGATCGGTGGGTAGAGTCAACCTACAAGGGTAATGACCAAGGCAAATGGGAATGGACTGCTGGCAAGTTCTACAATGATGCTGAAAAGGACAAGGGAATAAAAACCTCCCAGGATGCCAAATTTTATGGCATCAGTGCCAAGTTCAACTCTCCATTCTCCAATGCTGGCAAGACTCTGGTGATCCAATTCCAGGTCAAGCATGAGCAGAACATTGACTGCGGTGGTGGCTATGTCAAAGTCCTTGGCAGCGATGTTGACCAGAAGAACTTCCACGGCGACACACCCTACAAGATCATGTTTGGTCCTGATATTTGTGGCCCTGGCACTAAGAAGGTGCACGTTATCTTCAACTACAAGGGCAAGAATTTGCTCACCAAGAAGGAGATTCGCTGCAAGGATGACGAGCTGAGCCACCTGTACACCCTGATTGTGAAGCCTGACAACACCTACGAGGTGCTGATTGACAACGAGCGAGCCGAAGGTGGAGAACTTGAGGCCGACTGGGACTTCCTGCCACCCAAGAAGATCAAGGATCCGGCCGCCAAGAAGCCAGACGACTGGGACGAGCGCGAGAAAATCGACGACCCGAACGACAAGAAGCCGGAGGACTGGGACAAGCCCAAGACCATCCCGGATCCCAAGGCCAAGAAGCCGGACGACTGGGACGACGAGATGGACGGCGAATGGGAGCCGCCGATGATTGACAACCCGGACTACAAGGGCGACTGGAAGCCCAAGCAGATTGACAACCCGGCCTACAAGGGCAAGTGGATCCACCCGGAGATTGACAACCCGGACTACTCGCCGGACCCCGAGCTGTACAAGTACACCGACATCGGCGCCATCGGCTTCGACCTGTGGCAGGTGAAATCTGGCTCCATCTTCGACAACGTCTTCGTTGGCGACGACCCGGCCGAGGCCAAGGCCTTCGCCGACGAGACCTTCAAGAAGACCGTCGAAGGCGAGAAGAAGATGAAGGAGAAGCAGGACGAAGAGGACAAGAAGAAGGCGGAGGAAGAGGAGAAGAAGCGCAAAGAGGAGGAGGAGAAGAAGAAGGCCGAGGAGGGCGACAAGAAGGAGGCGGACAAGAAGGAGGACGACAAGAAGGACGCCAAGGACGAGCTGTAGAGAGCGGCTTCCGTTGCCTAGGGCCTCTGGATTTGCGGCTGGGCGGCTGGCACTCCAACTAGTTTATAAATAGTTCTCAAATTTCAATTTCGAGCTCACGCAACAAAATTTTGGCTGAATAAATTGACACGCAAAACGGCATTTCCAGCGGCCCCGTGTAACTGCAACTCCCTCCGTCTGCTTTCCTGTGTCGAATAGCCATCTCTCTCTCGTACCGCACAATATTTGTCCCTATCCTGGCATAGATGTGGTAGAACTAATTACACCTGGTGGATCAGCTATTATCTATCGTTGTTATTAATAATACTCCCAATATAGTAAGTAGCTAGACTTAATTAACGTTGCTTAATGATTTTTTACTCCTTTTCTCTCCATCCAGCGGACATTTTGTCACTCTGAGCCCCGACTGCTTGTTAGTTAAAAAGGGAAAGTTTTTTATACGTTCATTATTGTTATTTATTTGTTAGAATGATTCTAATTAATACACGCTTAAGCCTAATTTTTACACACATTTTTTGGTTGCAATCGGAGGCACAAGTTTCCATGCTTCACAATATAAAACATAATTGCCACACTGATCCCAGGCCCGTGCGCAATAATTGTGCCAATGCTAACCAAAATAAATGCCATCCCGTTTAAAACTGGGTCTAGTAATAGCCATATTATTATATAGTAGCGCCCAGTCAATCAGGGGCTGCAATAATTACTTTTCTTATTTGTAATATTGAAATCTATCGGAACTCACCCAGTGTCTTTATTTGGCCACAACAAACCCCGCAATGATTTGTTTAAAACTTTCCGTTCCTTGCTCTGGTGTCATTTAAATAAACCCAACCTTCTGTCTGTTTCCTTCGATTATATATCGACTATTTATGTTGTCACGTTGAGTAAATATATAATATCTCTGTTTTTGGAACTCATTCTGTTATGCGAAACTATGCTAAATAATAAATAAATAAATATGGAATGTTTAGAACAAATTAACTATGTTCAAAGATCTTACATACCGATACACATTCTCAAAGGTAATATATGATATAATATGAGTAATTATGTTATAGTCTAATTAGCGCGCAAAACAGCTATAAAGTGCTTGTAAACTACTGAGCTCGAATTTGTCAGTAGTCTTGCCGCAACTTTTATTTCTACCAGATGTCATCACTGGTTCTAATAGCTTTACATGAAAAGACGAAGCAGAACTCTGAAAAAATGTGCAATTTTCGTGAAGTCAAAGAAAAAAGACTCGAATGAACTGCAGCTATATATTTATTCTCTACTAATAGTAGAGCTTGTAGAATGTAGAACCGCGTTTAGCAAACAAAATTGTTGAAACTGTTGGAATGCAGCTCAATCTTAGTGGTCCTACGTGTGCTGTGCATGTACAGTATGTGCTGGTCCGATCTATTTATAAAGACCAAGTTTCAAATTTGCATAAGAGAAAAAGGCACAGCAATTCTTCTTTCGGCAAAAAAGACGGCCAAGTCCGCGAAACTAAAATGTGCCAATAGCAAGTCATTCCAAGGCAAACAACATTTTATTGGCACACTTTACAGCCTAAATTTATCCATTCTGATTCTCTCGCCGTCTGTCTCCTGTCAGCTCTAATTCACAGAAGTGTGTAGTGTGCAGGTGCAGGTGCGTTCATCAACTCAACTCTTGACACGCCTAAAAGGGGGCGGTTGTGCGCGAGTACGTGCGTCTACGAATACGTTACAGATTCATTATATGCAGAGAAATGCTAAAAAAGCGAAACAGAAAAACACCCGAACACCGAGACAGCTATAGCTAGCTGTTTACGCTTATAAACAGCTCGTCCTGTCTGCACACCAACTATTAGCTAAAGTGTCAACTTTACTCTCCGTGGGTCTCTCAGTTAAACTGCAGAACTTTATTTGATATACACCTATAACAGCACTGCTTAGTTGCTCAGCGACCTCCGGGTGTGACGGCCGATGCTGACCGACAGATCGATGTGAGTTCGTTTATAATACACGATTTTTATTCCCCTTACAGGTGTATGTTTGATTCCCATGCAGATATTTTGTTTACCCTGCAGATATCTGTTTGATTCCCCTGTAGATATCTGTTTGATTCCCCTACAGATATCTGTTTGATTCCGCTGCAGATAGCTGTTTGATTCCCCAGCAGATATCTGTTTGATTCCGCTGCAGATAACTGTTTGATTCCTCAGCAGATATCTGTTTGATTCCGCTGCAGATAACTGTTTGATTCCCCAGAAGATTTCTGTTTGATTCCGCTGCAGATAGCTGTTTGATTCCCCAGCAGATATCTGTTTGATTCCGCTGCAGATATCTGTTTGATTCCCCTACAGATATCTGTTTGATTCCCCTACAGATATCTGTTTGATTCCCCTACAGATATCTGTTTGATTCCGCTGCAGATAGCTGTTTGATTCCGCTGCAGATAACTGTTTGATTCCCCAGCAGATATCTGTTTGATTCCGCTGCAGATAACTGTTTGATTCCGCTGCAGATAACTGTTTGATTCCCCAGAAGATTTCTGTTTGATTCCGCTGCAGATAGCTGTTTGATTCCCCAGCAGATATCTGTTTGATTCCGCTGCAGATATCTGTTTGATTCCGCTGCAGATAACTGTTTGATTCCCCAGCAGATATCTGTTTGATTCCGCTGCAGATAACTGTTTGATTCCGCTGCAGATAACTGTTTGATTCCCCAGAAGATTTCTGTTTGATTCCGCTGCAGATAGCTGTTTGATTCCCCAGCAGATATCTGTTTGATTCCGCTGCAGATAACTGTTTGATTCCGCTGCAGATAACTGTTTGATTCCCCAGAAGATTTCTGTTTGATTCCGCTGCAGATATCTGTTTGATTCCCCAGCAGATATCTGTTTGATTCCGCTGCAGATATCTGTTTGATTCCCCTACAGATATCTGTTTGATTCCCCTACAGATATCTGTTTGATTCCCCTACAGATATCTGTTTGATTCCCCTACAGATATCTGTTTGATTCCCCTACAGATATCTGTTTGATTCCGCTGCAGATAGCTGTTTGATTCCGCTGCAGATAACTGTTTGATTCCCCAGCAGATATCTGTTTGATTCCGCTGCAGATAACTGTTTGATTCCGCTGCAGATAACTGTTTGATTCCCCAGAAGATTTCTGTTTGATTCCGCTGCAGATAGCTGTTTGATTCCCCAGCAGATATCTGTTTGATTCCGCTGCAGATATCTGTTTGATTCCGCTGCAGATAACTGTTTGATTCCCCAGCAGATATCTGTTTGATTCCGCTGCAGATAACTGTTTGATTCCGCTGCAGATAACTGTTTGATTCCCCAGCAGATATCTGTTTGATTCCGCTGCAGATAACTGTTTGATTCCCCAGCAGATATCTGTTTGATTCCGCTGCAGATAACTGTTTGATTCCCCAGAAGATTTCTGTTTGATTCCGCTGCAGATAGCTGTTTGATTCCCCAGCAGATATCTGTTTGATTCCGCTGCAGATATCTGTTTGATTCCCCTACAGATATCTGTTTGATTCCCCTACAGATATCTGTTTGATTCCCCTACAGATATCTGTTTGATTCCGCTGCAGATAGCTGTTTGATTCCGCTGCAGATAACTGTTTGATTCCCCAGCAGATATCTGTTTGATTCCGCTGCAGATAACTGTTTGATTCCGCTGCAGATAACTGTTTGATTCCGCTGCAGATAACTGTTTGATTCCCCAGAAGATTTCTTTTTGATTCCGCTGTAGATAGCTGTTTGATTCTCCAGCAGATATCTGTTTGATTCCGCTGCAGATATCTGTTTGATTCCGCTGCAGATAACTGTTTGATTCCCCTACAGATTTCTGTTTGATTCCCCTACAGATTTCTGTTTGATTCCCCAGCAGATTTCTGTTTGATTCCCCAGCAGATTTCTGTTTGATTCCCCAGCAGATTTCTGTTTGATTTCCCTAACAGGTATCTGTAACAAACTTTTTGAAATATTTTTCCATAATTTAAAAATTTACAGAACGCGCGGCAGTGGCTACCACCTGACCGGCCGTTCAACTGCGGGCTGCTCAACCTTGCAGCCTCCATCAGCCGCTGCAACTCAGGAGACAATTGCACAATTCCGATTGCCGAAGCTGCCAGCCGAGCCCCCGGCAACGAAGCTGACACGTCGGCAAGCAACGAAATCTGGCGCCGAGACATCCGGCGTCTACACCAGATACGGCTTCGTTGCAGAGTAACGCAACACTTGCTTTCCTTTTCTTTCTTTTCCCGAGAATTAGGCACCCTCTTCCCCGAGAATTAGGCACCCTCTTACCGGAGAATTAGGCTCCCTCTTCTTCGAGAATTACATGTAGCTCCCTCTTCCCCGATAATTAGGCTCCCTCTTCTCCCGAGAATTAGGCTCCCTCTTCCCCGAGAATTAGGCTCCCTCTTCCCCGATAATTAGGCTCCCTCTTCTCCCGAGAATTAGGCTCCCTCTTCCCCGAGAATTAGGCTCCCTCTTCCCCGAGAATTAGGCTCCCTCTTCTCCCGAGAATTAGGCTCCCTCTTCCCCGAGAATTAGGCTCCCTCTTCCCCGAGAATTAGGCTCCCTCTTCTCCGAGAATTAGGCTCCAATTAGGCTCCCTCTTCGCCGAGAAGTAGGCTCCCTCTTCTTCCGAGAATTAGTCTCCCTCTTCTTCCAAGAATTAGGCACCCTCTTCTCCCGAGAATTAGGCTCCCTCTTCTCCCAAGACTTAGGCTCCCTCTTCTCCCGAGAATTAGGCTCCCTCTTCTCCCCAGAATTAGGCTCCCTCTTCTCCCCAGAATTAGGCTCCCTCTTCTCCCGAGAATTAGGCTCCCTCTTCTCCCCAGAATTAGGCTCCCTCTTCCTCGAGAATTAGGCTCCGTCTTCTCACGAGAATTAGGCGCCCTGATCTTTTCCCGAGAATTCGGCTCCCTCCTCTCCCGAGAATTAGGCTCCTTCTTCTCTCAAGACTTAGGCTCCCTCTTCTCCCGAGAATTAGGCTCCCTCTTCTAACGAGAATTAGGCTCCCTCTTCTCCCGAGAATTAGGCTCCTTCTTCTCTCAAGACTTAGGCTCCCTCTTCTCCCGAGAATTAGGCTCCCTCTTCTCCCGAGAATTAGGCTCCCTCTTCCCCCGATAATTAGGCTCCCTCTTCCCCCGAGAATTAGGCTCCCTCTTCCCCCGAGAATTAGGCGTCTCCTTCAGCGCAAACAGGCACATGAAAGCAGAACATGAAAGATCAAAGCTCATGAAACCCTGCAAACTCGCCCATGCAGCAGTCAGGTGCAGCCGGAAAGCTCCTGGAACAAGCGGGCAGCGATCAATCCGGGCCCAACGTTCAACGAGGCCGTGGTGGCCCCTGTGTGGAGCCCCCTGATGACGCGGCTGCAGGCCGATCAAGAGGCCGACCAAACTCGGACTAGTCTGTGCGTAAATGAAAATGTCATGATGACTATACGACTGCGATTGCTACATTTTTTCGAAAAGCAAGTACTGGAAGCAAAACGAGTTGCCTGTAAAATTTATCCATTAGGTTCACTGACCGACCAGCGGTCTCGTGTGAACATCGCGCGGACACGATGACCTACTCAGCATTCGGCCGGTCCTTGTCGCGCGGCGTATCGAATGTCGGCACCGGCCGTGGAGGCCCGGCCGAGGAGCAGCAGGCCAAGCGGCTGCGAATGGAGAATGAGAAAAAAACCGGAGTGCAGTGGGTCATGAAGCCGCTCAGGCAGTTTCAGGTGGACAGGAAGGTGAGGCCGGTCTGTCTGCAATCATGCAATCAATCAATCTATCTATCTATCTATCTATCTATCCATCTATCTATCTATCTATCTATCTATCTATCTATCTATCTATCTATCTATCTATCTATCTATCTATCTATCTATCTATCTATCTATCTATCTATCTATCTATCTATCTATCTATCTATCTATCGATCTATCTATCTATCTATCTATCCATCTATCTATCTATCTATCTATCTATCTATCTATCGATCTATCTATCTATCTATCTATCTATCTATCTATCTATCTATCTATCTATCTATCTATCTATCTATCTATCTATCTATCTATCTATCTATCTATCTATCTATCTATCTATCTATCTATCTATCTATCTATCTATCTATCTATCTATCTATCTATCTATCTATCTATCTATCTATCTATCTATCTATCTATCTATCTATCTATCTATCTATCGATCTATCTATCTATCTATCTATCCATCCATCTATCTATCTATCTATCTGATGTAACCACGCTCTGGTCGCGGGATAGGGCATGGGAACTTTTTCGAAAGTGCCTCCTATCCCGTGCACCCTCTGCACAGAGCTGTCGAGACTCGGCCAGGTCTCCGACCGGGCCTGGAGACTCCCGCTCTGCTGCACCCCTCCTGCTGCCTTGGTCCCGTCTCTCCTGCCGCCACACCTGCCTTTCCGGAGCCCCTACCCCTTTCTGTACCTCCCCCTCTACCCTATCTCTTCTGTTCCCGCCCCATTCTTCCTGTACTTTCTCTACCTCCTCCTTTTTTTGTCTCCCTCTGCACTCTTTTCCTGCGCTGTCCCCTCTTTCCCTGTGTCTACTTACAGTACTTTGTGTGCTCACCGTCTCCCCATCCCCTCTCAAACTCCCAAACGGTGACGCAAGTCGTGTGACCCCTTCTCCCCCTCGGTGACTCATCGATGACTCATCCCCCTCTCTTGCGCAACCTTTTCTCACGCTATTGTTCTCCTTCCCAAATTTCTCATGTGACACCCACCCCACCTCCGCTTCTATTGTTCTCGTTTTTGCTTCTTTTGTTCTCTCGACCCCCACCAATTATCACATTTTCTCCGATTTTCTCTTTCTTTTGTTCTCGTTTTCGCACCTAATTATCACCTTTTCTCCAATGTTTACTTTTCCATTGTTCTCAGTTTTCCCCAATTATCCCCTATTTCCAATTCCTTTGTTCTCGACCCCAGCCCTATTGTTCTCAATGTTTGCTTGCGCAACACTTTCGCGACCACCCGCTGCGCCAATTATCCCCCCACCCCACCTCCGGATTGCGCAATTTCCCGATTTCTCATGTTGCTATGCCGGTCTCATGCTTCTCATCATGACTCATTCTGACGTCATTCTGCCGGCAGCCAATCAGAGAGAGGGAGCCATGGTAACGACCTTGAGGAGGCGGCTGTGAGGTCTATAAAAGGAAGCGATTTCGGCATGAGAATACTCAACTGAGTTTATCTCTGTTCCTCTCCTCGTCCTTCTTTGGACTTGCTGTCAGATTGAGTTCTGACCCATTCGTCTATAAGACGAATCCCTGCCGGCCCGCGGTCTGTTACCGCCAAGTTATCCTTAGCTCCCCGAGTGAGCTCGCCTATCGGCCAGCGGTCTGATACCGCCCAGCATCATCAGCATCGCCTGATCTACATCAGCGCCTCGTCGCTCCAGCGCATCGCCGCTTCACCGTCTGCCTGACTGCAGCCTACAGCCGCCCTCGGTCACTCCGCCTCTCTCTCTCTCTCTGTGCAGCTGCCGGTAAGTTCCTGCTACTAATTTGTGCTCTAATTGCCTTTGCTTATCCGGGGTTTGCCTATTTTCCATTGTCTGATTAGAGAGCTGAGCCAATTGTGATACCGTATCTTTTGCTGTATTTTACTCAATAGTGAAGCCGCCTAATTGCCTGACTATTTGCCTAAGGGCCTAATTATTAACTATTAACTAACTTCATCATTATTCAATCTTTCACCATCATTTCACTCATGGCTTGCTAAGCCTTTCTCCCGGGGTGGCAAAGCATAAGGAAGTTTGGGTAAGCTAATGGCCTCTCCCCGTGCAAAGCCCGCCTGTGAGTGCGTGCTGCGGGGCCGCGTGTGCGTGCAGTAGAGGGATTAGCGAGTCTTGGCACCGAATGGCAGTAGGAAGGTTGCAACCCCATGCTAACGCGTCCCTTCGCCCTGAGCAATCTAAACTGTAGACAGTACATGTTCGCCTCATACTACTCTTAGTAATCAAAGTCGCAAGCCAGCCTCGCTCACAGCCACAAAGGATCCCCTGCTGAGAAATCCTCCAGGATTGAGCCCAGAGTTCCCGATCATGCCCCAAGCAGAGTCCCTGTACTCGGCTGCATGCGTCTCCCCTGTTAGCCTAAATCCCCTGGTAACCAATCCGGGCGGGGCTCTAGCCTCGAGAGGTCTGGTAGAAAGATCCAGGTGCGCCAGGTCACATAGAGTGGTGGCAGCCACTCGGTCATACCATGACCGAGTGACCAACTATTGCACCTTGGCTACAGGTGGGGTCCATGTGGGTCCTTGGCCCTCTGGTCACGAAGCGCTACCAAAGCTACTAATCATGTGGGCGGGACAGTCTGGTGCTGGAGGTCCGTCAGGTCATTGCCCGGTCATAGGCAGCCTACGGTCATTGCCCCCTCTAGCCATGCGTTCGTCTCTCTACGGAGCGGACAGGCGACAAGGGCGGTTACATCAAAATGGTGGCAGCGGTGGGATCTGGTGCAAACAGCGCTGAGTTTCGGACTGGTGGTTTAGATGTGACAAGCGCACCTGTGGCATCCCTCAGAATGGTGGCCGAAGCGCAAAGAGTGCCATGTCTAAATCTACCAATCGTAAAAATCGCCAATCGTCATTCTCTTCTCCCATGGCGTGAGGCAACAAAATCCAAAAATATTAATGTAACTTTTCAAATTTTTCGGGCTGCGAATTCGTTCAATTCATTCGAAATTTCCAAATTCATTCATTCGCCAAAAGCCCCTGATTCAATTTAAAATTAATTTAGCCGATCAGTTTCAGCGCTAGAAAGTGTGAAGTGGTAGACGAGCGGATTTGATTACAATCAGAATAGCTACCTGGTAACGGAGTGTGTGAAGAACTGCGAAAGTGAATTTTCCGGACTCACTTTCTATTTCATGGTAATATGCTTTATTTCCCCTCCCTTTCTTTCTCTCGCCTAGCCTACAGCAGAACTGTGTGAGTGTTGAGGTGGACAGCCAGCCAGGTACGGAAGCCTCATCACGCAAGCACAGGGAAGCTGGAAGCGAAGCATTTCTTTCCTTTGTCCTACCTCTTTCTTTTACTCGGGGGAGTGTAACAGTCGCTCTCCCTGATCGCTCAGTTAATCCTAGAAATGCGTAGAGACCGGAGCGTGTTTTGTTTGTCCATTAGAATGAACAGCTATCAAGGGCTATGGGGAACTCGCTATATATGCATAGTAAGGGAAGCAGTAGTCATGGCCTTGGAAACATTGGGGGATACCAAAGTCTCGCAGGAATGGGAATAGCGGTGTGATTGTATCTCTGTAGGGTATCAGTGTGACTCAAAAATCTCGGGCTAAAAAAAGTGTCACCTCCTATGGAATACCTGCGATCAGCCCGGACCTGAATTCTGCGGTAACCCCTGGTGCCTTCATGGCTGGGATTCGATCCCAACGTGTCTGCTGACTCTCCCCACTGTATTGCAGACCCGGTAGTAACTGCTTTGGTTGCATTTGGGCTGGTGCAGTGGCTGGAAATAGTAGATCCCATAGTATCCTATTGATAGTGGAGTTCAGTGAGTATTGGAATGGTGTACTGGAAGTCTGGTGGCCCCCAGTGATCTCGTAATGTTTCCTGCTGCATTCTCCTCCTTTAGTAATTCCTCCCCCTGCTGTCAGTCTGATAGGGGAGGTGGGTGTGCCAATCAGCCCGACCCGGTAGAACGGCGCTCCTGCCCGACTTGTCAGCCTGGCCCAGGAAGGCGCTATTGCGCAACTCTTTTCCCCTCTGGCCACTGCAGCCCACTAAGCGCTTAGACGCAGGGTTGCATGCAGTCCCCTAATGTAAAGCCCCGGTACATAGAGTGCCACCCCAGTGCCCCGCAAGGTCAATAAGACGGGTTGACGTCTCTGGCAACTTGGAATAACCTAGATGGAGGTACCGCTGTCTCCTGGTAGAACCGGGCGTTCAAGTACAGTAAAGTGGAGAGGCTGACAACTGTAGGACTTTCTCCGCCATCAGATAAAGGTCCCAAGTATGCTATTTCGAGCTGCAGCAAAGGTGGAGTATCGGAGGGGCAAGCATTTCAGGAAGATACTCACTTAGGTCTGTTTATCCTAGGAAAGCGGGCGAGAGTTTCAGGCTTGTAATCCGCCTAACCTGAAAACTTCGGGGACAGTTTAGTCTGGACTCCCGCTGCGCGCCTTCGCTCTGAACAGAAGGGGGAGGTCTTGGTTTTTGTGGATTCTGCTAGACGTAGGGGAGCTGGATTCCCGCCTTTTGTGAAGCTGCGTGTACAAGATTGGTAGTCCTGAGGTGGAAGCCCCACTGGACTCCGACGGTTTTCCGGCTGTGCAAGGGCAGTAAAGTGGGAGGACCTCCATGGGGATTGCTCCCGCCACTTGGGTTTTTGGGTCCAGGCGCCAACGCTTCTTCGTAGTAGCTTTCTTAAGGAAATGGGGTCCGGCGCGCAACCCTAGGGGAGAATTTGTACAGGTGCCGTAAGTCCGTTTACGGTCGGCATTTGGGTTCCCTAGCATGGCCGCAAAATGAAGGTCAAGTCTCTCTGAATAGCCAATTTTTCCCTGTCAGGATGTGCCATAGACAACTGGTAGTGGTAGCCGCAGTTTGAGTCAGTGTGCTTTGCCGAGTGAAGCCGTTAGGACTGCCTAAATGGAATTATGTGGAGCCACCCGTTTTTCAATTTGTTTTCTTCGACGCCGCAAGTGTGTGAGTTTTGTCTGTGTTTGTGTGTTTCGGATCAACTTTTCGGTCTTTACCTGTAGTTGCCCCGGTTTTCTTTTCTTTTCCTTCCCGGTAGTGGGTACTCCCCCAGCTATCCGGCTTTCACATGTCACGGGCGCGTGGAGATAGGGTCGTAGAAGCTGTGTGCGCAGACGCCCCTGGTCAACCACCCTCGGCCGCTGACACCCCAGCAGTTGCCGCCCCCGCAGCCGCAATGGCCGCAGCCGCTGGTAATCAGGCCAACCAGCCTCCAGATGCAGTAGTTACTGATGAGCCTGACATAGGAGCTGCCGCTCCTAACCCAGAATCAGGGGGGCATGTCGCCGTTGCGGCTCCTCCCGTTTGTCAACCTTCTTCAGTCATCGTCCTAGAACCGAAGGTACGCCCCCAGTTTCATCTCGACCCATTCAATGAGTCACGGGACAACATCTTCCTGTGGGTGGGGCGGCTCGAATTCAAGTTCAAAGTGGAGGACATCAGCACCGATGCCGATAGAATCCTCACCCTAATCAGCCACCTACAAGGCGAACAGCAAGATATCGTCGTCGGCCAGGCGAGGCGGCTTGGCACCTATTCTCAGCTGCGTGACATGCTGGTGGAACGTTGCGTAAGTGTGTGGAGCCCCATGGCCCGACACTGCTTCAACCAGACGCTGGAGCAGGAGCCCGAGGAGAGTGACTTCCGCTTCGCGACCCGCCTGCTCCGCACCCTCCAGTGGACCATGCGTGGCCGGCCGCCGGACGAGATTGATCTGGAAGCGCAACTTGCCTATATGTCCAAGGCCCGGATGCCGCGAGATGTGCGAATTCAGCTCCTGGCGCAACGACAGTTCCCCGATGTGACCGCTCTCGTGACTCGTCACCAGGAGCTGAGCGAAGCCGTACAGTTGGCGGAGGCCTTCGACACCGACTCGCCGGCCCAGCCAGAAGAAACCGAACCCGACCAGCCAACACCGTCTCTACCTTCGCCACCGCCGCCGTCTCCTCCGAAGGCTTGGTGGGTGGCGACGGGAGGCGATATGGAACTAACACCGTGGTCGGAGACTACCGTCAGAGTGCGAGGGCGACCTTGGGAAGGCGACTGTCTGGTGGAGGGAGTCGACATGGAAGCCTTCCCGGAGATCGCGGTCAGTCGCTCGTTGGACCAAGCCGTAGACGGGTGGGTCCGAGTTCGCCTCATCAACTGGTCCGAAGAACCGGTACAGCTGCCCGCTGGCACGGTAGTAGCGCAGGCGAGCGCCTTAAAGGAAGTGGCCCTGGTCAACCGGATTACGCCAATGGGCAACACCGGGCCCGGCCCCACAGCCACTCCAAAGGATTCAACAGCTGCCAGGAAGCCGCCGGACTGGATGAAAGACCTGGAGATGGGCAGTCAACTCTCTCCCCAGGAGCGGCAACGGCTATTACGCCTACTCAACGACAACACCGATGTCTTCGCCGAGGAGGAGAACGACCTGCGGGTCACCGACGTCGTCACACACGAAATCAAGTTGACGGACTCGAGGCCCGTCAAGATGCATCCAAGACGCCTCCCTCAGGCCTACCAGGAAGAAGTGCGGCACCAGGTGCAGGGCTGGCTGGAGACCGGCAAGGTAAAGGTCTCCAAGAGTCCTTACTCCTCCGCGTTGGTCTTGGTCCCCAAAAGCGATGGATCGTTACGAGTGTGCATCGATTTCCGGGAGGTCAACGAGCGCAGCGTGGCCGAGGTAACCCCTCTGCCTCGAATCGATGAGCTGCTGGCTTCGCTGGGCGGGTCGGCGTACTTCACGTCCCTCGATCTGCGGAGCGGTTACCACCAAGTGCCCATCCAGCCGGAATGCCGCCCCTACACTGCATTCGCTGTGCCCAATATGGGGCTGTTTGAATGGAACGTAATGCCGTTCGGACTGAAGGGCGCCCCAAGTACCTTCTCTCGGCTGATGAACCTGGTGTTGGCCGAGCTCCAACCCGCAATCGCAATGGCCTACATTGACGATGTCATCGTGCATTCTCGCGATTTTAGCACCCACCTGAATCACCTGCAACTTGTCTTTAACAAATTAAGAACAGCAAACCTGCGGCTGAAGCCGTCCAAGTGTGCTTTCGCCAAATCCGAGGTCACCTTTCTAGGATATGTGGTCTCGAGAGAGGGCGTCGCACCCTGCCCGCACAAGACGTGTGCCATTGACACCTGGCCGCGGCCCCAGAGCGTCACGGAGGTCCGCCAATTCTTGGGGAAGGCCGGATATTATCGGCAGTTTATTCCCGACTACAGTGAGGTGGCCGCACCACTGCACGCCCTGACTAAGAAAGGGACGAAGGACATCCCGGGTCGCTGGGGGCCCGAGCAGGAACAAGCATTCGAGAAGTTAAAGCGCGCCTTGGTTACCGCCCCGGTGCTGCACCACCCAGATTTCGGGCCTCAGGCGGGCATCTTCGTGCTCGACTGCGACGCGAGCTTGAATGCCCTGGGTGCAGTCCTCAGCCAGAGGCAAGCGGACGGAAGTGAGCGGGTCATCGCCTACGGGAGCCGAAGTCTGGTGTCTAGTGAGCGTAACCACTGTGTCACCAAACTGGAGATGCTCAGCCTAGTGTTCTTTACGCGACAATTCCGGTATTACCTGCTAGGTCGCCGCTTCATCGTCCGCACTGACCACCGCTCTCTGACGTGGCTAAGAAATTTCAAGGAGCCGACCGGATTGATCGCTCGCTGGTTTACTCACCTCGCTGAGTACGATTTCGAAGTGGAATACCGCCCTGGGCGGCTACACACCAACGCCGACGCGCTCAGTCGCCGGCCTGCACACCAGCATGGGGACTGTCCCATCTGCCGACCGCCAGAGGACGCCCGACCACCAGGGGAGCTGGACGAGGACTTGCGAACTTTCCGAGTGGAGACAAAGAGGCGTCTGCTGGAACAGCGGGACCTCCTCAGCAAGGCGGAGCTCATGGAAGCGCAAAGGAAGGACCCTGCCTTGGCCTGGATCATGCGACGACTAGGAGAAGGTGCAGAGAAAGCCCCGCCAGCTGGGACGGAATTGTGCCCACCCTTGGTGCGCCGGGTGGCCCCTTTTTGGGGCTTGCTCAGTGTGGACGAGGGCGTACTAAGGATTGATGTGGAGGGGGTCGCGGCCAAGAAGAAAATCGTGTTGCCCGAAAGCTTGGACCAGAAGGTGTTCCGGTTGCTGCACGACGATCCTCTGGCCGGGCACTTTGGGCGAAGGAAAGTGGACGAGCGCTTTCGCCAACGGTTCTGGCGCCCCGGCCTGCACCGACGGATCGCCGAGATGTGTGCGGCCTGCGAGTGCTGTTTGCGGTCCAAGCCGCACAAGCGGGCCAAAGCTTCGCCGCAATCTCTTGAACTTAGCGAGAAGTTCTCTCGCATTCACTTGGATTTTGTGGGGCCCCTGGGTCGAGGCCAGAAGTCAAGGAAGGGGAACACCAGTATCCTCACGGTGACGGACAGCTACACCGGCTGGGTCGAAGCTTACCCTACCCGGGACCAGACATCGAAGACCGTCATCCGTCTGCTGGTGCAGGAATACATACCGAGGTTCGGAGTACCTGACTGGATACACACGGATCAGGGACAGCACTTTGAGTCCCGGGACTTCCAGCGCTTTTGTGACTCTCTGGGTATCCGCAAAACCCGCACGACGCCATACCATCCTCAATGCAATGGGAAGGCCGAAGTCCAGCACCGCACGATCCGGGCCCTGTTGACGGCGCAGCTGGAACAGGACCACGACTTGTGGGATGAGAAGCTGCCGGCATGCCTCCTGGCGATGCGTTCCAGCCTGAACCGCATGACGGGGTATTCCGCGTTCAGCTTAACGTACGGGCAAGAGGCTCGACTGCCCTTGGACGTCGCTCTCGAGCCAGCTGAGGCCGCTCCCGGGCATGCTGCCTACGCGGCCCGTCTGGCGGCGTATCTCGATCAGGCGCGCGCAGATATCGAGGAAAAGTTCGAGACCCGAGTTCAACACCAAGCGCGCCGACCGCAGAAGTGCCGCAGCCTGGACATCGGTGACATTGTGTTCTTGGCCAACCCTCATCTGGAAGAATGGGAGATTCCTAAGTTTCACAAGGCGTTCACCGGCCCCTGGAAGGTGGTGGCCCAGCCGTCCCAGGCCGTGTTCGACATCGCCCCGGTGCACCCCCAGCCAGGCAGGCCCGCGGTATACCGGACCCATCGCGATACGCTCCGTCCCGCGCCGGCCCAATATCAGCCCGAGGTGCCTCAGGCAGCTGCCCGCAAGTCTCCTGCCGGACCGGGCCGACCACCAGTTCGCCCAGCGCCTCGAGCCCCGGAAGCACCGCAGTGGTTCCCCGACTCCGATTCGGAGGAAGAAGAGGAAATGTATGTCAGATGGCCTCTGCGAAACCGGCTCCCTCCGGTGACGGTTCCCGCCGAAGTAGCATTGCCGCCGGCAAACCATCCAACCCAACCAGTTGACGTCCCAGAGCCCGCCGCCGATCAGGAACCAGTAGAGCAGGGCCCGCCAGCCCCCGAACTGCCCACGCCCCCCGCAGCGGGAGAGCTCGAAGCCAACGAGGAACCGCTGGATGAGCCACCGTTGGGCCCCGTGTTGCGCCCTCGGGCTGCCCTGAGGCGCCCAGAACGTTGGGGTTACGAGGTGCGGCGGCTGGATTCGACCCAGGAGGCAGATGACTCCGACTACGACTGGGGCCCTCCATCGGACCCAGAGGACTGCTGGAACAGCAGCATCAGTGGGTCACTTGACTGGGATCCTCCCTGAGGTGCCACTCTTGCGGGTCAGCCCCTGGCCCCGTGGAGATTAGAATCATTATTAGGACGATGACTTCACCTTAGGCACTGTACCGTATGACAAGATATATTTTACTACTGCAATTGGCTCAGTTTGACATGAAAGGCATGGCGAATGGGTGGATCTCGCATAATGTACAGGTGAAAGAAATCAGGTTGGTGATGGGACTTACCGAGTAGTTGTATAGTTTGGAAAATCGCGCTGAGTGCCTTGGTTGGAAACTGCGACTCCGTGTAGGTTGCAGGCAGCCGGCTCCCGTTATCAGTGGCGCCTTTTATACAGTGGCCAGCGCACGGCGCGGCGCCTCCCAGCCTACAACCGATCGCCCCGAAGCCCTCTGACTGGCTGAAGCGGGGTCCGAGCCTTCAAGGACGCTAGGCCTCCGTGCGGTTGAACTCCCGGCGAAATTAGCTTATTAATTTACTGCGCTGCATTAGTATTTTTCCCCTGTGTAATCGTCATTCTCCCCGAGGCTCTGCCCTTGGCTGTGTGCTAGCAACCCTTCCCCCCTTCTTTTTCCCCACTTCCCTCACCCTTCCCCGTTTCCTCTCTTTCCCAGCTGCGCTTCTATCCAATTATGATAATTTATTGTTGACAATTCGCTATTTTTCTCCCTACTATTGCGCTGTCTGTGTTTCCCCCCTCCCACTTTAGCCACAGCAACAGTTGAAATTTTTGAAATTCTGTATTGCACTCCAACCTATGTATCTCGTTTGTGAATTTATTGCTATCCCCTCTATTTTATCGCCTTTTTCCATTCCCGCTCGCGGTTTGTTAATTCTGTGATTTCACGTTCGGTTGAGATCCCGCTCCCGTCTGTGTGGTTCCATGTTGGGCAGTGATGATGACGGAACCAGTTCCGTCACAAAAGGCAGTGGGGGTGTGATGTAACCACGCTCTGGTCGCGGGATAGGGCATGGGAACTTTTTCGAAAGTGCCTCCTATCCCGTGCACCCTCTGCACAGAGCTGTCGAGACTCGGCCAGGTCTCCGACCGGGCCTGGAGACTCCCGCTCTGCTGCACCCCTCCTGCTGCCTTGGTCCCGTCTCTCCTGCCGCCACACCTGCCTTTCCGGAGCCCCTACCCCTTTCTGTACCTCCCCCTCTACCCTATCTCTTCTGTTCCCGCCCTATTCTTCCTGTACTTTCTCTACCTCCTCCTTTTTTTGTCTCCCTCTGCACTCTTTTCCTGCGCTGTCCCCTCTTTCCCTGTGTCTACTTACAGTACTTTGTGTGCTCACCGTCTCCCCATCCCCTCTCAAACTCCCAAACGGTGACGCAAGTCGTGTGACCCCTTCTCCCCCTCGGTGACTCATCGATGACTCATCCCCCTCTCTTGCGCAACCTTTTCTCACGCTATTGTTCTCCTTCCCAAATTTCTCATGTGACACCCACCCCACCTCCGCTTCTATTGTTCTCGTTTTTGCTTCTTTTGTTCTCTCGACCCCCACCAATTATCACATTTTCTCCGATTTTCTCTTTCTTTTGTTCTCGTTTTCGCACCTAATTATCACCTTTTCTCCAATGTTTACTTTTCCATTGTTCTCAGTTTTCCCCAATTATCCCCGATTTCCAATTCCTTTGTTCTCGACCCCAGCCCTATTGTTCTCAATGTTTGCTTGCGCAACACTTTCGCGACCACCCGCTGCGCCAATTATCCCCCACCCCACCTCCGGATTGCGCAATTTCCCGATTTCTCATGTTGCTATGCCGGTCTCATGCTTCTCATCATGACTCATTCTGACGTCATTCTGCCGGCAGCCAATCAGAGAGAGGGAGCCATGGTAACGACCTTGAGGAGGCGGCTGTGAGGTCTATAAAAGGAAGCGATTTCGGCATGAGAATACTCAACTGAGTTTATCTCTGTTCCTCTCCTCGTCCTTCTTTGGACTTGCTGTCAGATTGAGTTCTGACCCATTCGTCTATAAGACGAATCCCTGCCGGTCCGCGGTCTGTTACCGCCAAGTTATCCTTAGCTCCCCAAGTGAGCTCGCCTATCGGCCAGCGGTCTGATACCGCCCAGCATCATCAGCATCGCCTGATCTACATCAGCGCCTCGTCGCTCCAGCGCATCGCCGCTTCACCGTCTGCCTGACTGCAGCCTACAGCCGCCCTCGGTCACTCCGCCTCTCTCTCTCTCTCTGTGCAGCTGCCGGTAAGTTCCTGCTACTAATTTGTGCTCTAATTGCCTTTGCTTATCCGGGGTTTGCCTATTTTCCATTGTCTGATTAGAGAGCTGAGCCAATTGTGATACCGTATCTTTTGCTGTATTTTACTCAATAGTGAAGCCGCCTAATTGCCTGCTTATTTGCCTAAGGGCCTAATTATTAACTATTAACTAACTTCATCATTATTCAATCTTTCACCATCATTTCACTCATGGCTTGCTAAGCCTTTCTCCCGGGGTGGCAAAGCATAAGGAAGTTTGGGTAAGCTAATGGCCTCTCCCCGTGCAAAGCCCGCCTGTGAGTGCGTGCTGCGGGGCCGCGTGTGCGTGCAGTAGAGGGATTAGCGAGTCTTGGCACAGAATGGCAGTAGGAAGGTTGCAACCCCATGCTAACGCGTCCCTTCGCCCTGAGCAATCTAAACTGTAGACAGTACATGTTCGCCTCATACTACTCTTAGTAATCAAAGTCGCAAGTCAGCCTCGCTCACAGCCACAAAGGATCCCCTGCTGAGAAATCCTCCAGGATTGAGCCCAGAGTTCCCGATCATGCCCCAAGCAGAGTCCCTGTACTCGGCTGCATGCGTCTCCCCTGTTAGCCTAAATCCCCTGGTAACCAATCCAGGCGGGGCTCTAGCCTCGAGAGGTCTGGTAGAAAGATCCAGGTGCGCCAGGTCACATAGAGTGGTGGCAGCCACTCGGTCATACCATGACCGAGTGACCAACTATTGCACCTTGGCTACAGGTGGGGTCCATGTGGGTCCTTGGCCCTCTGGTCACGAAGCGCTACCAAAGCTACTAATCATGTGGGCGGGACAGTCTGGTGCTGGAGGTCCGTCAGGTCATTGCCCGGTCATAGGCAGCCTACGGTCATTGCCCCCTCTAGCCATGCGTTCGTCTCTCTACGGAGCGGACAGGCGACAAGGGCGGTTACATCATATCTATCTATCTATCTATCTATCTATCTATCTATCTATCTATCTATCTATCTATCCATCTATCTATCTATCTATCTATCTTTCTTTCTTTCTTTCTTTCTATCTTTCTATCTATCTATCTATCTATCTATCTATCTATCTATCTTTCTTTCTTTCTTTCTATCTATCTTTCTATCTATCTATCTATCTTTCTTTCTTTCTTTCTATCTATCTTTCTATCTATCTATCTATCTATCTATCTATCTATCTATCTATCTATCTATCTATCTATCTATCTATCCATCTATCTATCTATCTATCTATCTATCTATCTATCTATCTATCCATCTATCTATCTATCTATCTATCTTTCTTTCTTTCTTTCTTTCTATCTTTCTATCTATCTATCTATCTATCTATCTATCTATCTATCTATCTATCTATCTATCTATCTATCTATCTATCTATCTATCTATCTTTCTTTCTTTCTATCTATCTTTCTATCTATCTATCTTTCTTTCTTTCTTTCTTTCTTTCTATCTATATATCTATCTATCTATCTATCTATCTATCTATCTATCTATCTATCTTTCTTTCTATCTATCTATCTATCTATCTATCTATCTATCTATCTATCTTTCTTTCTTTTTTTTTTTCTTTCTTTCTTTCTTTCTTTCTTTCTATCTTTCTATCTATCTATCTTTCTATCTATCTATCTATCTATCTATCTATCTATCTATCTATCTATCTATCTATCTATCTATCTATCTATCTATCTATCTTTCTTTCTATCTATATATCTATCTATCTATCTATCTATCTATCTATCTATCTATCTATCTATCTATCTATCTATCTATCTATCTTTCTTTCTTTCTTTCTATCTATCTTTCTATCTATCTATCTTTCTTTCTTTCTTTCTTTCTTTCTATCTATATATCTATCTATCTATCTATCTATCTATCTATCTATCTATCTATCTATCTATCTATCTATCTATCTATCTATCTATCTATCTATCTATCTATCTTTCTTTCTATATATCTATCTATCTTTCTTTCTATCTATCTATCTATCTATCTATCTATCTATCTATCTATCTATCTATCTATCTTTCTTTCTATCTATCTATCTATCTATCTATCTATCTATCTTTCTTTCTATATATCTATCTATCTTTCTTTCTATCTATCTATCTATCTATCTATCTATCTTTCTTTCTATCTATCTATCTATCTATCTATCTATCTATCTATCTATCTATCTATCTATCTATCTATCTATCTATCTATCTATCTATCTATCTATCAATCTTTCTATCTATCTTATGTACGAGTAAACTGCATACATTAGCTACCAAGGTGTATTTTTATCATGTGCCTATCCCAAAACTCCCATCCCAATGCAGGGTCAGCAGCGAAATCAGGGCCCATTCTCGCGAGAATTCGTCGTACACGCCAGAGCGCCGCACAGCTGGATGCGTCTAAAATGGGGACCGCACTACTGACTACGCTATCTGATTAGTAGCACTGCACGCAAAGCTGCTTATTTATTATGAAATACAATGCAACTTTTGGGCTAGCACAGCACTTTATTTTATCAACAATAACAGTTAGTTGAAAATAACTAAAAAACGACAGCATTTAAACCAGTAGTGATATCAATATTGAACTAATAGATAGATATAATAAACAGTGTTCCATTACAGACGATTGTTTGTCATGCAAAAGCGAAGTAAACTGCAGTCTCTCAAATGCTAATCTTGGATTTTTGAGATATAAAACTCAATAAGTGTAGTAGCAAGTATAGTCAGTATAGCTTATTATATAGGAATTCTTAATAAAGCATTGGCAGAACAAAACGACATGGACCTAAACCGCATTGATTTAAACAAACTGAAACACATAAGTATAGCTGGAATGCCACTTGATACATAGATTTATAGTTGGCAAAAAAACTCGCATCTAGTTAAATTTAAACAAAAGCCAGAATAATCAGTTGTTTTTTAGCACGCCAGCGCATGAAGAAGTGCATTAGTTAGACAATTGCAACTAAACGAAAGAATTAGCGAAAATTTCAAACGGTTGTTTTAGATTTACTTAAACAATTTCTATAATTTCCTATATCGCATTTACAATGCTCCTTGGGCTAACCCGCGCCACAATGTACAGTGTACTAGAAGAAGTACATCGTTCTATTTATAGCTTTTCAATGGACGTAGAAAGGGCAGGGAGTTAGGCGGGGTGGAGGGATGGGGTGGATTGATAACAGACCGAGAGTACGCGGGAAGTGGAGAGAATATTTGAATGTACATGCTACAACGAATAGAAATGTACGAAGGGAATGGGGTTCATTGTAAAGTACATATCGCAAAAATTGTAAAGTACATATTGTAGTGTACATTGTAAAGTACATATCGTCACGAGTCGAAATTTAGCAGTTTAGATATGTTGTTTTTGCCTTTTCTTCAACAAACTGTCAGTAAAAGTAAGCTAATGAGTTGCTAATTAAACATCTAATTAATGGAGAAGGGTGCAGACTTTCTCTTCCTTGCTCCAGTAGGCACAGTTGCCATCGGCGCGACCATGAACTCGTACTCAGGCCTGCTCTCCTCCACCGGTGACGATTGTCTCACCTGAATACAATTCAAGATTATAGGAATTAATAAATGTATGCTATATGAAATTCTCAAGATTTTCACACAAAGCTTTTATCAAGCTTCACAAACTTGGCATAACCCGCCGGCCAATTTCGTGAACAAGTCCCAAATGATCACGTCACCGAGCACGGAATCAAACCAGGGGTCGTGGCACGAGAGTCGGATGCGCGTTCACCGCTGAGCTGCCCTGCCCCACCCCTTCCGGAAACTTACTTTCGGAGGCTCGGGCGTCACAGAGTCGATCTCGTGAGCCTCCTTTAAGTGCCGATTGAGTAGTTCGAATGTCGGATAGGAGCCGCCGCACTCTGAGCACAGATAGGCCTCGGCATCGGCGAACTGATGGAGAAAATAAAATTGTTGCGTCATCGTCATTCGAATTTCGATTGTTTGTTAACCGATGATGAAACGAGCCAAAAATAAATTTGAGTCGATGCAACGCAGGATTTTTGCTTTTCTTAGAAATCCTGTTTTCCAGCTGGCTACTGGCACCTGGGGCTCAAAGTGAAATTAACTCCCAAACTACCGGGGATTTCCATCGCAGGAACTCTTGGAAGTCTGTTGGGTCATTGCCCCCCTGCAGCAACGTCAATCATTGCCAACTACAACGCCGCAGAAAATCTTAGTTGACATTTTGACAATAGCCGAAACAGCTCGGCGCAAGTTTTTAATGGAAAATTTCTAATCTGAAGAGCAATCTTAAAAATTGAGCACAAGATCAACTTATTGAGTCCGCCTCACCTCAATGTCATCGATAATCTCGAAGTGCTGATGATAATCGTCTCTGTCGGACGCGTCTCCAGCATCGATGGCTGATTTATTGTCAAACCGCTGCTCCGAGCTCGACTGAGCCGGCTGCGGCGGCGACAAGGATAAGGACTCATCTTTTCCATTAGCAGCATCGGCCAGAACCAGACTGCCGGGAATTTCTGCAGCCTCTTCCTCCCCTGCCTCGGCTTCATCAGCGGCATGGTTCTGAATGACGACTAGATTAGAATGCACGCTAGCCAGATGGTCCCGCAGGCGGCCGGCAGTGAGAAAGGCCCGAGGACACTGCGAGCACCGATGCGGCAGGGACAGCAGCGGACCCTGATCAGCTGTTGAGGGCAGCGTAGGCGTTGAAGCAGCGGCGTTAGCTGACGAAGGAGTCATGGCAGCAGTGGCAGCAGCCGCGGCAGCCGCAGCAGCAGCCGCAGCCCGCCGATGACTCGGTCCGTAGAACTGCGGATGACACTTAGACCGGTGGACAACCAGGCCTAGCGAGGAGGAGAACTGCGACGGACAGATGTCGCAGGGAAAAGCCAGCGGCTGGTGTTGCGCCGGGTTCAGACGAGGCGCTTTTGCGGCTGGTGGAGCGTCGGCTCCGGCAAAGCTCCTGGTGCCACGACAGCTGGTTCGCAAGTGGGCCTCCAGCACATCTTTTCGGCAGTAGGTCTTGCCGCAGTTCGGGCAGGGGACTCGCTCGCGCTCCGGCTGGGTAGTTACTCGCTGCAGCGGCTGCTGGGGTCGCGAGTCAGTTGGGCCAGTCAGACCCATGAGGCTCCTGCGGGTTGCGTGCATTTTTTACATATTAGACTCGGTTTTTTGGTATAATTTCTTAGTGTCTTAGATGCTTGCCTATCTGTCTTCTTGTCAGTCTTACCTAGCAACAGAGGGCTGCTGCTGAGGCGGCGCCGGTGGCGGCATCTGCCGCTGTCTGACCTGCTGCTGAGCAACTTTATTCAGACTGCAGACGGCGGTGTGCCGGTCGAGCGACGCCCTATCAGTGAAAGTCTCGTTGCACATCGAGCACTCGTGCTCCTCGTCTTCGCAGTCCAGCAGCAGCATCTGGCCAGAGGCGGCCTCATCCGATTCCTCCTCGTCCTGCTGTCCGAGGTCGCCGCGGCTGTTTGGAAGAGCAGAGGTGCCGTGCTGCTGGCAGAACCGACGATGGACAGTCAGATTATCAGCGTACTGGAATGTCCGATGGCACATATCGCAGCGGTGGCTGCTGCCAGTTTCTGGGATCACCTGTACAGAAGTCGACGGACACACTTCAGATTGGAGCTGCTGCTGCTGTTCCTGTTGCTTCTGAGCCTCGCAGAAGTGGCGCGCTAAATGGCAGGGCATGCGGAATTCGCGATGGCAGAGCTTGCAACTAACCGAATCGTTGGAGTGAACCACGCTGTGCTTAACGAGGTTGGCAGTGGAGCTGAAGGACCTGCCGCACTCAGTGCAGTCAAATTTGGCTGCAGACTGCTGGCCCGTCGGAGTGTTGGAAGGTCAGATTGATTGAGTCAAGGCGGGAGTTTATAGAAAACTGTTTAGTTAAGTTTAAATATTAAATAAACTGCATTTGCTCACACATCATTACAAGATTATAAAAATGTAAGTTTACCTGTAAAACAGCGAAGATATTATTTGTTGACTTATATTTTGGCATGATCTTCTCAATAATAGTTTTAGGGTTTCTGAATTTGGAATCCTTATAACTGGATCAGATCTGACAGATTGACATCGATGAAACACTGTGGGGCAGGGGGCTTCGTTCAAACGAACGATAGACATTAGACGAGGTCCAGTTGCCATAGACTATTACTTTCGAGCTGTTCAGGGATGATGCGTTTCCAGAATTTCCTCATTCATTCGTGGGGACTGCTTAACTTGACATGCGGACAAAATATGCTGAGCAAAAATGGCCTAATAGCGGTTTCTGGTAATAACGCTGGTGATTATCAAGTGGTTCCTGCACAACCCCCAATGTAAACCCGTACAATCTACAAAGTAAAGGAAGAATGTGAAACAGCTAAGATTGTAGAGGAAGAGGGTAGGGCGTGGAGAAATATGAGAGCAAAGTTTATAGAATAATTACGAGGGGCCTATAAAAGCAAGATCCCATACGTTTTCACCACGTAAAAATACTCACATGCGATGTTGATCCGTCCATGGGTACTCCAGCCATGGAGACTAGGTCTCCCATCTCCAGCTCGCCGTCGGCCAGCGCTTCGGCGAAGCAGCGTCCGAGATGATCGCACAGGAAGTACCTGTCAGCGAAGACTTTGCCACACTTCGGACAGCCGGCCCGAGACGAGGCCGCCAATGTCCAGCTGCCAGTGTCAGAGATCTGCAGACGGCCTTCCATGGACAAGTCCTCGCCTCTGTCGCCGCTGTCGTTGCCGTCCTGGTCTAGACAAGCAGCATTGGTCAGTCCGTTAGAAGACTTCAACACACCGGTGCCGAACTTGTGCACCCGATTGTGCTGAGCCAGGCTGCGCGCCGACGGAAAGCAGGACTGGCAGATGCTGCAGAAATGCCGGTCGGGTCGGTCTTGCGATGCCGACATCGACACCGAGGATGGAGATGATGAAGGTGAGGCTTCTGGTGACAGCTCGCCTGGTTCTCTAGCGCTGGCAGCGGCAGCAGTATCAGATTGACTGACCGCAGCCCAGTGCACTCGAATGTGGAGCAAAAGACTGCGCCGGCTGCTGTGCACTGTGTGACAGAGGTGGCACATGAAGCGGACTAAGCGGTCTGACTCGCCGTCTTCCGACTCGTCATCAGCGGGTGGCAGCGGCTCGTCGGTGGCCTGGTGTCGTTCAACTAGATGTCGCTTTAACTCATCGGCAGAGCCGAATGCGGCCTCGCAGCAGTGACAGACGAACACGATGTCTTCCTCGTCCCCTTCTTCAACGTCGTTAGCAAAGTCCTCCGTAGGTTCATCGGCTGTCTGCGGCTGGGTCCCCTGCTTGGACATCGACGGGCCGTACTTGTGAATCCGCAGGTGCTGACTGAGGCTACTGGCTTGTCAAATACTCGGCCGCACTCGCCGCAACGACAGACCTCGTTGTTAAAGGCATTCGTCTTGATTCTCAGCGTCACCTTGCTCGAAGATGAATCCGGTGCAGCCGTTTCTGCCGCTGCACCTGTCACTCCACCAGAAATAGACGATGTCGACGCAGTCTCCATCAGCGGCACAGTGATGCTGATACCGTTCTTCTTGCGCGCCTCGCGTCGCTTTAGCGCTCGCTCCGACATCTCCTTGGGGTTACCGCAGGCGCTAATCTGGCTGGGTACAAATCGAAGAGGAACAATGCCGAATTTTCCAGCCTTCCACTCCTGGTACTGCTCATGGTGGAAGTAGATGCAGTGCTTGCCCATGCCCTTGGAGAAGATTAGCTCGCCGCAGAACGGACACGGTGTGGCCTGCTTGTCATCGTCGAAATGGGTGGGGTTAGCAGCAGCGGCGGGCGCGGTTGCGGCTGCTCCTGACGCCTTGTTGCCGTTGCAAATGACTTCAGCAGACGCCGATTTCACGGAGGGCGGCGGTGTCGACGGCGTGGGTGTGGCCGGATCGGATTCGTCCAACTCAATTTCTTCTTTATCCATCGATCGCTGATCTGCATCCTCTTGCATCTCGTCGATGGTAATCTCATCCGACTGCTTTGTGAACTGATCGTACTCGTTGAGCGTCTGGCTGAGGATGTCCGGGTTTGGTTTCACGTAACGCAGCTGAACGGAGCCGAACTTGCCGTTCTTCCAGCTCGTGTACTCATCGAGGTGGTGATTGACACAATGCTTGGCGAGGCCTTTGATTGTAGTTTTGTGCGTGATGCAGAACGGGCAGTTGATGTCGAGTGGATTCTCGTTGGTGTTAAACTCCAACTTGCCTTCCTTGCTCATAAAGAACGGCGCCGTGGTTGCTAGCTGAGTCTTCAGCTTTGATCGTTTCCCAGGCCGCTGCGCTAGAAGACCATTAGAGCTTGGAATTCTACGGATTGGCTCCGGTGTTGGCGCAGCCTTCGTCTGCAGTTGCTGGTCGTTGGTGGATGGGCCAGACAGGTTGGTGGAGTCATCATCGACCTCGTCAGCACCATCTAGAACCATGCCTGTGACCAACGGCTCTTCTGTGTCCTCGACAATCGGCGGGCCCGTCCTTTTCATGGCTACACCAGCAGCACTGGACACGGAAGACTCCTCGGAGGCGTGAAAACTGCGGATCATCTCCTTGGTCAGGTCCATTAGGCGGATGCTGCGGCCAAACCAGCCGGACTTCCAGGCGGCGTACACACCATTGTGGAAGCACATGTAGTGCTTAGCAACGCCCTTCTTGCTCTTGATGGTGCCGCTGCACTCTGGGCAGACAATGACGACCTCATCTAGCGACGCTTGACTGACGGAGCCGACGTTGGTCACTGGCACTGTTAGCGTGAGGATGTCTCCCTTTGCAGCGGACACCATCCGTTGATGGTCGTCGGAGGATGCCGAATCAGCCAAGTTCACCCCCGGGCTGGCCCTGCCCACCAGGCTGTGGGCGTGGTGCTTCTTGCGCAGGTGCTTGTTGAGACTCTTCTCGGACGAATAGGCCTTAGTGCACAGGCGGCAGTGGTGAAACGGACTGTCGTCCAGTTTGAGGCTCATGGCTTCGCTGGTCTGGGCAAAGGCAATACGAATTGGATCTGTTATCGCTCTTTGCTTAGGGCCTCTTCTCTGTCTCTCTTGCGAGGCCCTTGACTGCTCACCAGCTTAAATCTATAAATGAGACCGCCTACAGGACTAGGGGGTTCAGTTCAGAGCCATATCTTGGACGATCCAAAGTTGGCGCCCAGCACAGCGGAGGTTTTCACCCTTCTCTCTCTTTCCGCACTGATACTGATATAAACTCCTTCCTTTTATTGATTTTTATCAGGTCGGACCCACCAGGCTGTTTGATTGTGAGGGGGGTTGGGTGCGCTGGTGTCTAGCTGAGGTAAGAACAATCAACAAATTGGTCTGCTGCGCTCACCAAGCTGTGGCCTGTGGTTGTGGTTAGCAGTCGAAATTGTTAGTGGCGGCCAGACAATACAAAAACTAAGGCAGATCTCGCTGAGGGGCCCTGTTACTCAGTCAGCGATTCAACTCAGCTCAGAGCTCTCTGATGCTTTGAACCTCTTCTATTTAATAGCAACGAGGCCACGAAGAATGGTGGGCCCCCGTCCTGCTACAAGTTGCTTTTCAATTCGCTCGCCTTGTTTTCGCTCGCCAGCCTATAACAGGCCTCTCTCAGCAGCGCCTGCTTTCGCGGCCCCAAAACCCTTCCTCCCCTCACCCGCCCCTCCCCGCTCAATCCTGCCTTCCTATCTCCACTGCTGAAGCCGCCTGGTGGTTGAATTAAAGATTTGGGCGGGGGAATGGCGCGGAGGGTGGGGTGGCTGCCCCCAATGTACGCAACGCGCGGCGGGCCTCCCTTTGCTCAACCAGAGGTCCCCCCTCGCCAACTTGGGGGCATGTTTCGGCTTGGGCCGCTGGCACCCCTGCCGTATCAGGCCCTGATGAATTTCAGTTCAACTGGCTGCTGCAAAATAATGGCGCTTAAACTAAATGGAAGCGGAGGCAACAGTCAGGACTTGGATATGGCAATTTGCATCCGAGGTAGATTTCAATCTCAGATGCCATTTGCGTTGTTTGGCCTCCGCTTTCAGAAGGGCCATCTGTCTGTCCTGTACCTTCAGTGCACCGCAACGGGAATGAATGAAATATAATAATCATATTGCGCAAAATTTGCTTCTGCAGAACTGTCTGCACTAGCTGGCATCTTTGAATTTCTAAACTTGTGCCCAGTCTGAACTGCATGGAACTAGCTGTCTCTCGTTGCACTTCTCTTAAAAAATCTACGCTCGTAGCATTGACTTGTTGGACAGCACTGAGGACCCTATCTCCGTTTCCTGTACTAGCTCTGGCTCCTCCTGTATGCTCAGATTGATAGGGTTTTTGCCACTGGTCCGCATCCGCTTTCTGTAGTTTCTGCAACACTCTCTACACTACAGTGGCCAGGAATTCGCTTGTATCTGCATTGCGGCTTGAGCAGTTAATCTGCCAGGTCTGTTGCACATAGTAGAAAAACTGCCTCTTGACCCTGCTTTGCTTGTATAGTCAGTCTGACTGCGCACTCACATTTCCTGTTGCATTCGCAATGACCAATAGACAATAATGCTTCCTAGAGCTCACATTATTGGAAACCGATTTTGTGAAGTGTAAGGTTAAAAATCCGGTGAAAATTACTGAGTAGCATTACTTCTTAGCTCTTAGTTCTTCGTTGAAGAATGCCAACACCTGCAGCATTGCTCTTGTCAGCAGCTCGCTGAGCTGAGTCATGTGTGACAGGCTACGGAATACAAGAAAAGCATTGGATGAGCATAGCAAAGGTTTCATACTGCATTGATGCTGAATATAGCTTGGTGCGCGGCACAGTGTATTTTATATTTATATATTATTGTACAATACTGTATTTTGTATTGACCAGCAATGTTTGCAGCAACAGGCAACAGCAGATGCTGAAAGCAGGCAATTTAATAAGCCTGAGCTGCCTGGAACTGTACCAGTGAGTAGAGAAAATAGCCATGCAGTTTTCGGTTTAGACTGGAGAAAGAAAAAATGGTATCCAAGGCTCATGTCAGCAATAGCAATGGCTCGTATACGGCTTGTACAAGCGTTAGCAGTAAAGAGTTTTCCGACTGCTAGAGGGCTCGCTGGAGCAAGGGTTCTCCAAGTTCTGTTGCTGCCAGATGAGCGCAGAGTGAGTCATAGTCTACAGCCCAACACTGGCTCGCACTGGCACGCACCATGCAGGCATCATGGAGTCCCAGTCCAGCTCCGGAGGGCAGAGTGTGGGGTGGGACACTTCTCACTCCGCCGCACGAACGAACTCAACGTGCCAGGCTCTTAGCACCGGACCGCGGACGAATTCAATGGTGCCAAATACTGCCAGCCAAAGCAGAAATAGAGTGGGGTAGACAAGAGGACGAGAGAAAATAAGGAGAGCAAGTAAAAGAGGAGTGGGTGGGGCTGCAGCCTGCAGCCACGTCAGACCTGGTGAGAACACAAAGCTGAGCGCGGGGACCATCAACAAAGCGCTTTGAGTCGAACTGAGAATTGTTTACCCAGAGCATGTGTGGCCCCGCAAGGTCTGCACAAATGGAGCGAATCTCAATGCTCGAGACTGCAGATGGGGTGTCCAACTTCACTCCAGCCACAGTCACCAACCGCAGCAATCATGCAGATGCTTGCGTGTGAGCTGTGTGTGCTCTCTTTCTTCGTGGCAATTTTGCTCGCAGCAAACGATTCCAGCTTTTCTTGATGCTCGGACTCTGCTGCAGCGACTGCTCATTTACTTATTAGTCCTTTTCGATGTCAGCAAAGAAAATTCCGGACCTGGTTGAGCGAATTGGGCTTGTTAAAAGCATCAAGCAGAGGGTGCAACAAATTGATGCACAAGCAGGATTCAATAAAGTACAAATCAGTACTACGAATATTAATAGGATGTCAGTACTGCCAATCGAATTGCGAGCAGCTCCTACAAAAGTCAGGTAGGAACGCCACAAGGTGTATAGTGTTGTAACAAAGAGATGAGTTGCTAAGGTTTCCACATTTAGCTCTCGTCTCAAATCTCTAATAGTTGCAAAGGTCGCACCCATTTAGTCAGTTGCTGTTAAATGTCAGCAAAGGGAATTTGCTTAGTCAAGTCTTGCTCGCCAAATTAATGACACTTAATAATAAAAGCCCTGTCGGAAAGGAACAGGGTGTAGCAATTGCGTGCCAATCTTGCTGCCTAATTGGGCTGGATGGGAGACAGGAATTGTCGGCCTCGAGGTGGCTCCTCCCCGACTCAGAGGAGCAGGTGCCGGCCGCTCGAGTTGCGAAACCCTTTGAAAAAATCCGCGTCTCAAGGCTGCCTCCGGGCGCTCACGATGAGGATAGAGGGAAGGGAAGGAAAGTGCGTTCTTTTTGACCTCTTTCCTTTTAGCCTATCCATGAGCTATATAACATTCTCTGGTAGGAAGGGAGATAAAATATCCTGACAGGTGACTGAAGCCACTACCAATTCTATTGAAGCTAGTGGGGTCTTTTTCCCCTGCAGATCCCTAGATTTAGCTGTCTATGAATTTGTGTTTACAAAAAATTCATGTAGGTAACATTGAAATGTATTTTACTGTCTTCACAGTCGACATAAAGACAAACCACCTCGCAGATTATCACGCGAGAATTCTTAAAGCCGAAGAAGTGGTTGGTTGATTGGTTGAACTGAATGATGAAGCGGTTTGATTTTCTCTGCGGCAGCTGCGAACTGATCGCATTTCCAGCAGGAAGGCGGGAAACAGAAGGGGATGGAGCTCGTCAATCGAGATCAGCATCACTTGGGAGTTTTTAGTTGTCATGAAATTCGGGAAAGCATGGGATTCGGCGGAGTCTCTGATTTCCTCATCCAAACCGTCAAGTAGAGGAAGTGAGTTGAACCCTGGGGACACAGCTCTGAGCGGTTTAGTGCCTCCGACAGCAATCTTTTGTGTCAGATTGTATGCCCCCTCATCCATCGGAAAAGCTGGTTCAAGGCATTTAATTTTTTGTCCATTCAATTAAACAAAATTTCCCTATTCAGCTTCATGCGCTGTTTACGAACAGCCTTTGCAATCAGCTTGCAGCAGCACCAGCAGTGCCACGGCTGCAGCTTGCTACGTGATCAGAACTAAGGCAATGGTGGATGAGAACAATGACGTACGAGTAGGTACCCCCCCCCCCGCAGAAGAGTGTCTCCCTCTCCCCTCACCATGCATCTTTTCCACGTTCCCCACTCGCCGGCTGCAGATCCAATGTGAGCGGAGCGCAGCTTCTCAAAAAATTGACTGCATTGCGCGCGCGGCGTCACCACGTCACGGCCCTTTTTTCACCCTGCATCCGCTACTGGCATGGCCCCCAGGGAGGAGCGGGGAGAGAGAGACGAAGTGACGGGAAGTGGAGAGGCCTTCTCAGATCTGCTGCTGCTGCTGCTGCTGCTGCTGCTGTCGTTTCTGCCGTTGCTGGTTTGCCGCTGCTGTCATGTTGTCTGTTGCTAGGCTGTTACGGAGTGCAGGATAGAGATAGAAAGGACGGCCCGAGAATATGAAGACAATTTTGTTTTGCATTTCAGCTGGCTCAGCTGGTGGGTAGTGCTTAAAAATGGAATGCCACACGCTTTTAATTTCCTGGAACCATGCGGCAGTCTTAATCAAAGAGTAGTACGGTTGGTTTTTTGTATCTCTGCTCTGTATTTCTTGGAATGGAATTATTGGCCTCGTTCCTTCTCTCTCTCTCTTTCTCTCTTTCTCTTTTTTGTCTCTCGCGAGCATGTTCAGAGATTCGTTTATTCGTTTCATCTCTTTTCAGTTTTTCTCGAAGCCCGGTGACGATGGAGATGAAGTCTGCAAAGTCTGCTGAGCAAGATGCAGATGTAGGCGAATGGTTGGGAGGCTGTGTAGGGAATTGAACACGAGCATCGGGGCAGAAAAGGACAGGTAGGCAGGTAGGACAGAAGCCTTGCAGTTCTTGTCCAGAAACTCGGACTGCAGAAGAAACAGAAGAAAAAACTGCATGAAGGAGCAAGCAAAAAGAGCTCAGAAGATGGGAAATCAAAGGGAAGCGTTGGGTTGCTCAGTGAGCAGCAGCCGCTGCAACTGGCCATCTCTCATCACTCTTTGTACTCGGCGTAGGCAAGAGGCTCAGTGAAAATGGCGCCACCGTGCGACTTCGTTTCGGGCAAATTTTTCTGGCAGAAAGAAAAATAAAATCTAAGCTAAGTAGGAGGGTTGGTTTGGATGAAGCCGAGGTTGAATAGACAGGCAGAGGCACAATGATAGAGAGACAGGCAGAGCAGAAAGCATGAGCGGAAATGATGGCAGCAGGCCGCTCCAATCCAATTCGTGACTAGATCGCAGACGCAGAGGCAGCTCCATCAGCAGAGATGAAACAATGGAGTTGCTTTTTTCCAATTGCTGGCTTCGACTTGCTTGGCTCAGATTCTCTATCGGAACTGTGATAGAGCTACCACAGCTGAGACAAGTTCAGAAAGCTCAGAAACCCGAGACGAAGTTTTGCCGCCAAAGTTCCATCCTTTCTGGGGCATTGACAGATCAACCTTTCGGCCCATAGCAACTGTAGTGTTCCAACTGTGCAAGCTTCAGTGCACGCTTCAAACGGTCCGCAGCGGCAGGGAATAGCTTTAGTCGCCTACCATTATCTAGTGGGACGCAGGTACGCGGGTCTCTGACTGCAGAATTGGTGGACTGCAGCTTCAGACATGTCTGGCGCTGCCTTTAACCCCGCTCCACCTCTACCTTCCTTCCTGTGGTGACATTTCCCCGCGAAAATCCCATCCCCCTTGGACGAGGAACCCGAAGCTCTGCACTCGATAGACACGGATGGGGAGGAAGGCATAGCGCAAAGAATTTTCGGCTTTCGCCCAGCTTGGAAACGCAATGACTCACCGGGCATGCACTGCTGGATGGGATGGGGATTCGGACTGGTCCGTTGTTGGCTTTCACTCCTCTGCTTCTACGCACTGAATTCACCCCGAAGGTACAAGAGCAAGCGCCACTGGGCCATAGATGGCCAGGCTGGAAGAGGTCTCTGCCCCTTCAGGATCCAAGCTCTGCTTCAGCCGGTCCGGTGCCAAAGAAAATCACAGAGACCAGAACGGCTTTTCTGGAGCTAGACTTGGTCCTAGGACAAATACTAAAGACGAAGCTTGAACAAAATGACGCAGGATGTGGCGACTCAGCCATCGTCGGCTCAGAAGCAGCCAGCTCGGCGGCGAGCCCGTCAGATGAGGGGCTATCATGGCGCTCGTACTGACGCTGCCATTCCGCTGACCTTCAAAGATCCCGACCCGGAGTCTCCACCGCCTCCGAATCAGTCTGCTGCTGCCGCGCAGCCGCAAGCTGCTGCAGCAGTCAGCCGACACTGTCGAAAGAGTCAACTGGAGCAGTTGCGAAGCGACCTCGAGAAGCTGGGCCAGCAGCTGGCCTCACTGCGCGGCGGTGGAGCGGGCCCAGCGCAACCAGATCCAGCGAAGCAGCCTGAGAAGTCGCCGCTGAAGCTCCAGGCACCGAAGAAACCATCGCCGCCACCGTCGCCACCGAAGCAAACATCGCCAACGCCCCCACCGCCGCAGTCATCTCCGCCTTCGTGGAGGCGAAGGATGGTGGCAGCGGCAACGACAGCAACAGCTGCAGACAAGGAGACCAAAGAAACTTCTAAAACTGAGACAACAACTCAGAATGGAAATGGCGTTGAACAACCACCAGTGGTTGAGGAGGCGACTTCGACGCGAGTGGAACGGAGGAGGCCCCGGCGTCGCCGGTCCCTAAACGAGGACGAGTCAGCACCCACGGAGCCCGCAGAGCCGGCGGAGCCTCGGAGGCGAACCCGCCGTGGCGCTGGCCTCCTGTGCAAGGAGAAATCACCTTATCGAGATGACTCAGACGGCCATCTGATCTATGCGTTCGGCGACGTACTAAAAGATCGCTACCGGATCGCTCGCACACTTGGCGAGGGAACCTTTGGCAAGGTGACGGAGTGCATTGATATGCAAGACCTCTGCCAGACTCGCGTTGCGGTGAAGATTGTGAAGAATGTTACTAAGTACCGTGAAGCAGCCATGCTTGAGATCAACGTTCTCAAGAAACTTGAGGAAAACGACCCTAACGGAAGGCATCTGTGCATCCGACTACTGAGTTGGTTCGACTTCTTTGGCCACGCTTGTCTTGTGTTTGACTTGCTTGGCAAGTCAGTGTTTGATTTTTTGAAGGAGAACGACTTTGCTCCCTACCCAATTGAGCATGTGCGACACATAGCCTACCAGCTGGTGTACTCAGTGGCTTTTCTGCACGCCAATCAGCTCACCCACACCGACCTCAAGCCTGAGAACATCCTGCTGGTGAAGTCCAGCTACACGACTTTCTACAATCCGCGCCGCAAAAAGGAAGAGCGAATGCTTGACCGCACCGACATCCGACTGATTGATTTCGGTTCGGCAACCTTTGACCACGAGCATCATTCGAGCGTGGTATCGACCCGTCACTATCGCGCACCGGAGGTCATCCTGGATCTTGGCTGGGCGCAACCGTGTGACGTCTGGTCCATCGGCTGCATTCTGTTTGAGCTGTACACCGGCTTCACCCTGTTCCAGACGCACGAAGATCGCGAGCACCTGGCCATGATGGAGCGAGTGCTCGGCCATGTGCCCTACAGAATGACTCGAGCCTCGCGAGCCGGCCTCTTCCGGCATGGCAGGCTCGATTTCGACCATCACGGAGTTGAAGGCCGATTTGTGCGCGAGAACTGCCGCCCGCTGCATAGATACCTGCGAGACGAGACGGTCGATTCGCGCAACCTCCTGGATCTGATGCAGCGGATGCTGGAATTCGAGCCGGAGGAAAGGACGACGCTCAAAGTTGCGCTGCATCATCCGTTTTTCGCCTCGATACCGCCGGAATCAGTTCTGCACTCGGGCTAGGCTGTGGCCTGGCAGCTCTCTTTTGAAAGCAAAAGCATGTACACGCGTTATAATCAAAGGATATAGTAATTTATGCTTATAGTACCGAACTGCGCAAATAATTAGACAATGCTTTTATGTAAATAGCCGCATCAGTAGAAACAAGATTTCTGTAATTGTTCTTGCATGCTTCAGAGGTTTTGCTTTGCCTTGCTTTACAGTATTATTGCAGACATCAAGGGAGCGATCGTTTGTCAAGTTTTTGTGGCCCTCAGCTTCTGCAGAACTTACGTTTCTGAATAACTCTGCTATATTCTTTCACACACAGCGTGGCTCGTTACCGCACCATCTACTTTAACTGCCAAAAAGCTTTTTTAAAACACCAAAAAAACTTTTGCCATGCGGTGATTTTTAAGCGCAGACACCTGACGCTTTGGACGTCACGCACCTGCCCAGACACAATCGGAAATAACGGCATAGATTGGAATCTTCTGATGGATCCCGTTGCAGAACTTACCTTCCTGTAGACAGCTTTAACTACTGATAACTTTACCTCCAGTTTTTGCTATTGCCAGCAATCCGACTGCATATTTATATTGCGCCTGTTTTGCCAAAGGTACGTATCCATCAGGCATCTCTCCTGGCCTCCTCCGCAAACTTTGCGCAAACTCCGTGAGCACGAGTAACTTACACAAACATTTCTTGAGCAGCTTGAAAGTCAAAGAAAAACTTTGGCTTAGAAAAAACTCAGCTAAAAATAAGCTCTGCGCGCATTAGCCTTTTCGTTGCTACCCGAAATAACTTTTGCGTATATTTTCTGAATCTGTGCATTACGCAACTACTGAATGCCATATGCGGTCCGTACTCGTACTTGCTCAATTGTATGAGGCGGTCGTTTCTAGCTGCTGTACGCTGCAAATTGGTACGAAAAGTGGAACTTTGCTAGTTCAACCCTGACAGTTTAATAATTCTTGTCTTGTCTCACCCTCTCTCCCTTGGCCTGTGCAGAGCTGCTCAGCTGAAACCAACCGTGAATATTTACTCACCGATACTAGCCTACTGTTAGTAGAGCTGCTTGTTGATTACTTAAAAAACGATTTTACTGCTCGAAACTTGAATAACATTGAAAAATGAAACGCGTTTATTTATGAAGAGCTTTAAGTTTCTAGTTTTGCAGTTTTACAGGAACAGAAAGCTTGAATAAAGTTTTTCTTGTACTAAAGCAATTAAAATAGCAAAAATGATCGAGCTTTTGTACTTTTATAGTAGCCAATTCCGTCTACAGTTGACTGCCAAGCGATCGGGTGCGCGCGGAACTCCACATGAGTTCAACAAGCATTCAACTCTATTGTTAGAGATGTCAAATCTAAAAGTAACACTCTGACAAGGTCGATCTCGTGTCCACACACGTGTCACGGCACAATACATGCTCATGCTTCCCCACGGCACGGTACAAACAATGCAGTGTTTTCCATTGTCACGCGTCTCCTTCCTTAGCTACGGGTTTCTCCTTCCCAGGGAACTCGAGCGTCCTCGGTTGCCAGGCCAAGCAGATGGACAGCAACCTCTCTGGCGGCTTGCGCAACATCGGGCCCACGAGTGGCCGGAGGTTGTCCCATTTTGGCACCGACCGGTGCCCCATCCTGTCAAGCATCGCGAAGTCCTCTCTGGCCGTCACCCAGAAGCCTCTGTGCATCAGGGCGCCCTGCACGATGGCTTTGTCAGCGTTCAGACGGGCTAGGAAGCGTCTGTCCTCGCCTAAAATCCATGCGAGCAGCCAGGCGCGCCGCTCTTTCCGCAGGCTGAGCTCGAACAGCTGGGTCAGGCACCTGGCGAAGTCGCCGCGTCGAAACACGGCCAGCTGGAGGAGATAGCGATTGCTGGAGCTCATCCCGCTGCCTGACATCAGGCTGTTAGACTTGTCCGATGACACCGCCGAGCTCACAATCTGAATTGACGATCCAATGCAAATAGTGTGCTAGATAGCGCGATGCTATCGTGTAAATGGAGTGACGATGGAGTGAAAAGCTAACTTGACGCGTGAAAAGCTGTCACAGGGCACAGTAACTCACAGTGCATGATCTAGTATCACGAGCATGCAAAAGTGCCGTCACTTGTCGAGGCATCTTGGTCACCAACCTGGTACAAAGCTTGTATTGTTGGTTAGGATGCCAAGATGAGAGTGACGGCACTTTTGCATGTTCGTAGTACTGTTGCTGAATAACACCGGATAAAGCTAGTTCACGCGCCTTCAAATGAGGTAAAATTTTCCTGATGCGACTCTGATATGATTTTTCGTTTCTTGGTGGTACATGAGTCGTGTGATTTGATGGCTCAATCGATCGGGGTTTTGAAAGAGCCTTTACGAGCGTAGTTTATTATTAGAGGCAGGCGGCTGTGTGCACCCTGGCGCACTTTAAGCGACATTGTCACACAACCGGCGAGAGGCATTACTGCCAATTCCGCCGACTCCCGGATAGCGCGTGGATACGTACGCAGTCACATACACAGACACACACTCACAGGCATGTACACTTCACTGTGCCCTGGGGGTTAGCCCTCAATGGCATTAACTGCACGAGCAGACCCAAGCCGAGATTCAAATTTAGCCTCAAATTAATGTGACTGCACTTGGAATCGAGCCTGGGCCGCTGGCACATAGCGCCGCGCTAGACCACTGGTCAACGGCCCCCAAGAGCAGTTAGTCTGACGTATTTAGTCGGTTAGTTTGTCCTCAGGGAGGGTCGATGGCACTTTTTGACACTGTCGCCAGTCAAAGCGACTGAAGATTTTGTGATCGGTGGTGACGTTTCCTTAGCAAAAAATCGAACAAAAGACTTGCCCTCAATGAATCGAAAGCCGGCTCAAATTGTTCGGTCTCGGAGCACTTGATGAAGATTTTGCAGCGATTCTTTTCCAAGAAATCGCCTAGACGAACCGGTTCCGCTTCAGCCTCCATGGCTAGCCAGCGTGAGGGGCGTGGCACCGGGATGAGGAGGCAGTCAGCCTAGTGAATCTCACTGCTGCAACGCTACATATTGAGCTTTGCGTAGGGCCAACCTATGATTACGCAAGTCCTTTAGTCTGTGGCAAATCTAAAACAAGAAGTTGTTGTTTCCCTGACTACTTTTAAATCAGATTGCACTGCAGTTGTCACCGAGAATACGAATGGTCTCAAGCGTAGCCTTTATTGTGCTAGTGTCTGCTAAAAAACCACAGTGCACTAGATATAATGGGTGTCTCAATAAAAAAAGAACCTCTGATCGGATAAGTTTTCATCGAGCTTCGCAACTCATGAAAAATAGTCATTGTCTACCTCAAAAACCATAGGCACAATCTACCATTGTCCGACTCCAAGACCATAAGGCACAATCTACCATTGTCCGACTCCAAGACCATAAGGCACAATCTACCATTGTCCGACTCCAAGACCATAAGGCACAATCTACCATTGTCCGACTCCAAGACCATAGGCACAATCTACCATTGCCTGACTCCAAGACCACAGACACAATCTACCATTGTCCGACTCCAAGACCAACGACACATTCTACCATTGCCTGACTCCAAGACCACATACACAATCTACCATTGTCCGACTCCAAGACCATAGACACATTCTACCATTGCCTGACTCCAAGACCATAAACACAATCTACCAGTCTGACTCCAGAACCATAGAAACAATCTAACATTGTTACAGCAGCCCTGAGCCGACCTCATAGACGAAAAGGCTGCAATGTTGCATATAGGAAGCCCGAAACCTGTTTTTATCAGGTATCAATTGAAGCTTAAACTTTACAGACAAAAAATTACAAACGTTTACAACTGAACTGTTGACTTTGGAACTTATCTGATGAGAGGGACTGTCACGATATACATTTATTTCGGCACCTTTTTATTTGAGAAACCCAGTGTACTACATGTATGTCTCGTTGCGTGCTTTATGATGCAGAGCAGCCTCAGCAAGTGCCTCTCTTGTTTGTATCCAGCTACTAAAAGTTGCTGCTTCGATTTCCGCGGCTGATCCAAGCCAGAAAATCTTTTTTTCTGCCAGTTTCGCTAGAAGCTGAGCCCCATCAATGCGGACTTCCATTGGATGCGGTTGCCCTCTAGAAAAGCCTTTGCTAGCAAAAAATTGATTGATTGATTTCATATTTAATCTTGAGTTCGTCTCAATCGATTGGACTCTAAATAATAAAATACTATTGGCAATCTTTTCGAATCAAAATACTGCTAGAGAAGTCCCTGCCCTGCTGTGAGCACTGCTCAATCCAGACTTGACCTAATTAATCCCATCTCTCAGGCCTGGGGATTCGGTTTGGGGCAGCGTTTTAAGAATAAATGAGAATGGGGGCTGGTCAGAAACCTTTAGCCGGAGTGAATCTGAGGTAATTTTTGGCCTAACAAGAGGCTTCTCACATCCCACGAGCATTTAGAGCATTCAAAGTTAAATTTGAGCGAAATTGTTGAGTATGCGCTTAAAAAGCAACTTTACGTCTGATAAGATCATCCATGTACTTACCGCAGGGGTCGGCAAACTCCTGCCCGAGGTGCCACATGCGGCCCGCAAAGCCATCTTTCTCCATCTTGCCCTCGGGTCCTTTGAAACTTTACAATAGAAATCCGGACCGCTCAAGGTTTGTGTCTCTTCTCATCTGCCTTCTCTCGAATCTCCTCTCCTCTCTTCTCTTTTCTCTACTCTCCTCTCTCCCCTCCTCTGGCACGCGGCTATGCTCTGGGTTCTCTATCTGGCCCTTGGAGTAAAAAAGTTTGCCGACCCAACATGCTCTGGAAGCTCATTTTTCATTTTTTCATTTTACGCTCAAGGTGGCTCGTATAATTTAAAAAATCGCTTCAAGAGTTTTGTAGCCAAATTTATTCAAGCCAGCAGCGTCTGCAGCGAGTCCATGCCGATCAATATGGCCGGATTGCTGCGAAAGTAGGAGCAGAAATCTTCCCAACTGATGACGCCGTCCCCGTCGGCGTCCAGCTGGCGGAAAACGGCCTCCGCTCGCTCCTCCACCGTCGCCGAAGTCACTGGCGGACGGACTCGATGGCCGAGAAGGTCGTAAACGGAGCTCACCACTTCGAAGACCTCCCGCCTGTTGATCTCGCCGTCCTTGTTGGTGTCGTACATGTTGAAGATCCACCCAAGGCGTTCTTCCCGACTGCCTTTCAGCAGGGTGTTGAGGCATAGGGCGAACTGCTCAAAGCTAACGGAGCCCGTGCGGCCCCGATCAAAGCCGCAGAACACGAAATGGGCGAAAGTGTGCGCATTTCCCAACGGGAAGATCTGCGCCAGGATTCGTTCCAGGACCTCCTCTTGCATCAATCCTAATGGTGGGAGCAGTAGAGTGAGTGGTAATCGAGTTGAAAAAATCTACACATCTGAATGCTGAACTCAAGCCACGATATTCGTATTTTCTGCCGCAATGTAAATTCCTATCGATCTATCTCTAATTCGTTCCAGCCAACCCCTAACAACCCCAAGCCCTGTCCCTGCCTGTGCAAACCGGCCAACCTCACTCACTCCTGCCCCTCCAGCAACCCCAAGCTCTGTCCCTGCCTGTACAAACTGGCCAACCTCATTTCACTCCTGCCCCTCCAGCAACCTCAGGCTCTGTCCCTGCCTGTACAAACTAGCTAACCTCATTCCACTCCTGCCCCTCAAGCAACCCCAAGCCCTGTCCCTGCCTGTACAAACTAGCTAACCTCATTCCACTCCTGCCCCTCAAGCAACCCCAAGCCCTGTCCCTGCCTATACAAACTGGCCAACCTCATTTCACTCCTGCCCCTCCAGCAACCTCAGGCTCTGTCCCTGCCTGTACAAACTAGCTAACCTCATTCCACTCCTGCCCCTCCATCAACCTCAAGCCCTGTCCCTGCCTGTACAAACTAGCTAACCTCATTCCACTCCTGCCCCTCCAGCAACCCCAAGCCCTGTCCCTGCCTGTACAAACTAGCTAACCTCACTCCACTTCTGCCCCTCCAGCAACCCCAAGCCCTGTCCCTGCCTGTACAAACTAGCCAACCTCACTCCACTTCTGCCCCTCCAGCAACCCCAAGCCCTGTCCCTGCCTGTACAAACTAGCCAACCTCATTCCACTCCTGCCCCTCCAGCAACCCCAGGCTCTTTCTCTGCCTGTACAAACTAGCCAACCTCACTTCACTTTGGCTAGTAAACATTTTTTCATTTATGCCTCATGCTTCACTCATGAGCGTATATGATTGTTTCTCCTATTTGTCTCCCTGCCACAGTATCTATGCAGGAAAACTGAACCACTGGTATGAACAAAAATACAGAAGTTTCCGTATTTTTTCTTTTGCACTTTGTCTAGAAAGACACAATGGATACTGAGCCGGGGAAGGCAATGCTAGTCAAAGTGGCCAGATTAGAATGCCAATCGTGAGAATAAGAAAATGACTTCAAGGCACTTCAACCAGGGAGCTAAAATAGAACCAGGACCGGGAGCTGAAAAAAACACTGGCTGAGCTTTCTCAATGCTGCAGCAGCCACTGAAAAAAAAGCAAACTGACAAACTGGCAGTCCCGTCACGAAGTGCGGAGAGAGATAGGAAATTGGATCCGACACTCTCCCGCTTGGCCTTCTTTGCTGCTTCTTAGGCAGCTCCCCTATTCCTTCTTTCTCAGATCCGGTCCTACCCCCCTCTAAGCTGTCTCTCTCCCAATCCCCCAGCCTATTCCCTGCGCTGCGATCCCAGCAGCACAGTTGCTACGCGACGGCAGATGCGCTCGATCGAGAAATTTGGAAGGGAATCGAAAGCTTTATAATTTAAGTACCGGATCAAGCAAATGATTTAGCTATAATTACTATTTAGCTATTATTCCCATCATTTTCCTAAAAGCTTCTATCTGTCATATTTCCAACCAACAATGTCTCTGACTAACGACTAATGATAATTAACTAACCTCATGGCTCCTGACCTCATGGCTCCTGACCTCATGGCTCCTGACCTCATGGCTCCTGACCTCATGGCTCCTGACCTCATGGCTCCTGACCTCATGGCTCCTGACCTCATGGCTCCTGACCTCATGGCTCCTGACCTCATGGCTCCTGACCTCATGGCTCCTGACCTCATGGCTCCTGACCTCATGGCTCCTGACCTCATGGCTCCTGACCTCATGGCTCCTGACCTCATGGCTCCTGACCTCATGGCTCCTGACCTCATGGCTCCTGACCTCATGGCTCCTGACCTCATGGCTCCTGACCTCATGGCTCCTGACCTCATGGCTCCTGACCTCATGGCTCCTGACCTCATGGCTCCTGACCTCATGGCTCCTGACCTCATCACACAATGACCTCATTACACACTGACCTCATCACACACTGACCTCATTACACACTGACCTTATCACATAGTGACCTCATCACACAATGACCTCGTCACACAATGACCTCATCACACAATGACCTCATCACACACTGACCTCATTACACACTGACCTCATTACACACTGACCTCATTACACACTGACCTCATCACACAGTGACCTCATCACACACTGACCTCATCACACACTGACCTCATCACACAGTGACCTCATCACACAGTGACCTTATCACACACTGACCTCATCAAACACTGACCTCATCACACAGTGACCTTATCACACACTGACCTCATCACACAGTGACCTCGTCACACAGTAACCTTATAAATCTGATACCTAACTTTGCACTTTTGAAGTCCCAATATCTAACCACATATGATCTAATATATCAACTCCATAATCCCTGATCATTGACCTTTATCCGATACTGAGACATTCCAACCGTACCGTACGGGCACTCAGACTTGAAGCGCCTGTAGATCGCTTTGAGCTCCTGGCTGGTGAACCGAGTCCGCTGAACCAGGCTGGCCAGGCTGACCGTCCGCGGCCTCCTGGCGAACAGCGTAAGCTCCAGCTGGCTGGCCTCGTCCGGCAGGTGGCCGCCAAGCACCGCGGCTGATTTCCGGCGCACCTGGCCGAACAGGCTGGACGGTGCCGATGTGAATCGGCGCAGAAATCGTTGGAGACGGCCGCCGGCGCCCGCGCTTTCCATTGTTGGCAGCGCGATGGCGCCGGATCGCTGCTGGCGCCGCTGGGCCAACATGATTGGCTGCCTGCTTTGGTGTCTGTCTGTCTGTCTGTCTGTCTGTCTGTCTGTCTGTCTGTCTGTCTGTCTGTCTGTCTGTCTGTCGGTCTGCCTGTCTGTCTGTCTGTCTGTCTGTCTGTCTGTCTGTCTGTCTGTCTGTCTGTCTGTCTGTCTGTCTGTCTGTCTGTCTGTCTGTCTGTCTGTCTGTCTGTCTGTCTGTCTGTCTGTCTGTCTGTCTGTCTGTCTGTCTGTCTGTCTGTCGTAAACACGCGACAGTTATGGGGCCGCATCAAGTGTTAGAAAACGCACAGCCTTCTCAGCCAATGACGGGTCTCATAGCACATTGGATAAATGCTGCATGCGTGGGCCTCAGTCTTCTCGAACATGGAAATAATCTTTTTTCCTGAGCAGCCAATCAAAGCTGTCTTTATGTGTATGTAATCCATTCAAATATTTATTTCTCAGGCCCCCAAATTTCACTGCATTCGGAAATTTGATCCCTTTAAAAGGAATTCCAATTCGTCTGACATCCAACTGTCGTCAGATGTCTTCTCTCTGCGTTTTTTCTCCACTATCTTCCCCAGGGGAATCTCTGCGCTCGGATGTGGATGTGGATCGGCAGTCCATGTCCACAATCCAATATCCAAAATCCATTATCCACAATCCAATATCCACAATCCAATGCCCACAATCCAATGTCCACAATCCAATATCCACAATCCAATATCCACAATCCAATATCCACAATTCAATGTCCACAATACAATATCCACAATCCAACATCCACAATCCAATATCCACATACCAATATCCACAATCTAATATCCACAATCCATTATCCACAATCCAATGTCCACAATCCAATATCCACAATCCAAAATCCACAATCCAATGTCCACAATCCAATATCCACAATCCATTATCCACAATCCAATGTCCACAATCCAATGTTCACAATCCAATGTCCACAATCCAATATCCACAATCCAATGTCCACAATCCATTATCCAGAATCCAATATGCACAATCCAATATCCACAACCCAATATACACAATCCAAAATGCACAATCCAATGTTTACAATCCAATATGCACAATCCAATATACACAATCCAATATCCGCAATCCAATGTTCACAATCCAATATCCACAATCCAATATCCACTATCCAATATCCACAATCCAATGTCCACAATCCAATATCCACAATCCATTATCCACAATCCAATGTCCACAATCCAATGTTCACAATCCAATGTCCACAATCCAATATCCACAATCCAATGTCCACAATCCATTATCCAGAATCCAATATGCACAATCCAATATCCACAACCCAATATCCACAATCCAATGTCCACAATCCATTATCCACAATCCAATATCCACAATCCAATGCCCACAATCCAATATCCACAATCCATTATCCACAAACCAATGTCCACAATACAATATCCACAAAACAATATTAAAAAAAACTGCAAATAAATGCCACCTTTGATAGTCTACTATGAGTAGCGAATACAGCAATGGAAAATTAGGAGTCTCTAAACAATTACTGCAACCAGACCTGAATAGCATTACGAGTATAAGAATATCATTTCAAGACAAAATTCCAATTAAAAATTTTCAATTGTTTTAAAGTCTACCGAATTAATAAATGCCAAATGCAAATTTATATGAGACCAACTTGATTTGAAAAAGAAAATATTTCTGGATCGCAGTTTTTTAATCTCAAATATATATATATAAATACCTTTCAGGATTTGGAAAGTTCTGAGACTTTTAGTCCGCTAAATTCTTTGCAACTGCGCGTGTCTCAACGCTGAGTCCTCAGGCCTTTGCGATGCCCGGGCGCTGGGAAGGGAGAGAGGAATGTGAGCTCTGCAATCTGCCTACTGGATGAGGGGCGGTGGTTAGGGAAGCGAGTACGGAAGGAATCGAGCTGAGGCGTCGCCATGATGAAACGTGTTCAACCCAACTATCCAGTCTTATCCTTCCTTGTGGCAGTCTGTCTGCTCGGAGACAGAAACAGAGATTAGCTAGTCATTGTGTGCTCACCTGAAAGCAGATTAGCTAGTCATTGTGTGCTCAGTTGAAAGCAGATTAGCTAGTCATTGTGTGCTCAGTTGAAAGCAGATTAGCTAGTCATTGTGTGCTCACCTGAAAGCAGATTAGCTAGTCATTGTGTGCTCACCTGAAAGCAGATTAGCTAGTCATTGTGTGCTCACCTGAAAGCAGATTAGCTAGTCATTGTGTGCTCACCTGAAAGCAGATTAGCTAGTCATTGTGTGCTCACCTGAAAGCAGATTAGCTAGTCATTGTGTGCTCACCTGAAAGCAGATTAGCTAGTCATTGTGTGCTCACCTGAAAGCAGATTAGCTAGTCATTGTGTGCTCACCTGAAAGCAGATTAGCTAGTCATTGTGTGCTCACCTGAAAGCAGATTAGCTAGTCATTGTGTGCTCAGTTGAAAGCAGATTAGCTAGTCATTGTGTGCTCACCTGAAAGCAGATTAGCTGATTACTTGTTCGAGTAGATGGTGAACAAAGGGCGAGTTGTCACTCAGGAAAGAGGCGAGAGACGAGAATACCTGGTAGTCATTTGTATTTGTAAGTACGAGCTTACTTGCAAACGATTCACCGCTGTGACAACGCTGTGAAACTAGCGAGAGACAATTAGATAACATTTGATGTGTGTGCGGCATCATGAGTGAAATTTCAAGTTAATGATGACAGACAGACAGACAGACAGACAGACAGATAGACAGACAGACAGACATACAGACAGACACTAAGACAGACAGACAGACAGACAGACAGACAGACAGACAAACAGACAGACAGACAGACAGACAGACAGACAGACAGACATACAGACAGACAGACAGACAGACAGACAGACAGACAGACAGACAGACAGACAGACACTAAGACAGACAGACAGACAGACAGACAGACAGACAGACAGACAGACAGACAGACAGACAGACAGACAGACAGACAGACAGACAGACAGACAGACAGACAGACAGACAGACAGACAGACAGACAGACAGACAGACAGACAGACAGACAGACAGACAGACAGACAGACAGACAGACAGACAGACAGACAGACAGACAGACAGACAGACAGACAGACAGACAGACAGACAGACAGACAGACAGACAGACAGACAGACAGACAGACAGACAGACAGACAGACAGACAGACAGACAGACAGACAGACAGACAGACAGGTAGACAGACAGACAGACAGACTAGTGGATTTGGGGAACTGGATGGAACTCAAGCATATTCGCATTATTCAGCTTTCCTTCCTAATCCTGATTGGCTTTCTTGCTGCTGGACTGTCAAAGTGCGTTGGCAGGGTTTGGGATCTGTAGCAGCAGAGAAGGAAGGCCAGCAGCCCTGCCCCCTGTCCTTCGTCTCCCCGAGCCTCGCTTGCCGCACCCGGGGGGGGGAGGCAGTTGCTCTATTTTCGTCCTGTCTGCAGGGGGTCCGCGACGGCGGGCTTTGAGAGGCGGCGGGGCAGGGGATGGGGAGGGACAGGAGACGCGGGTAGCCTGGGATCTGTCCGTATAGCCAGCGATCCCTTCCCCCAGCCCCACCCAATCCGTCCGGACCGAGTGAATGCATGCTTACCAGGCCAGCCACCCTCGCCATCCTATTTTCTGGCCCTTCATTCGCTTAAAAACTCCCCTACCCCGCCCTCTATTCTTCCCACACTGCGCCCAGCAGCAATCAACTACATACCTACTGTAGTGTTGTAAAGTGTAAAGTCGACTTTGAAGAAGCCCGGGTCTCTCAGAGCCTCCCACCGGCGCATAACCAGAGAGGCCAATCGGACACTGCAGCAAAGCGGCAACCCCCGCCCCTGCCGCTTGCTCACCACCGTGCACTCTTCTCAACACTAGTGTGCGGAGCAGAGAGAGAGAGGGAAACTCAACTCTACCTTGTCCAGAGAAAAACCCTGTCTCAACCCCTGATTGGAGAACTCGAGCAAAAAAGCAATCGGGGCCGACAAGCACCCAACAAAAGCCAGTGACGCTTGTGCACGCGACGAAATAAGTAGCTGGAAATCGATACTCCCAGTCTCTGTTTTGTCGCTTCCCCTGCTTTTGATTCGATATCCCGCATTGCTGAGATCTGCATCGCAGTTTCTTGTCGCGCATTCGACAGCTTACCTGAGCAAGGCACAAACCAGTTCAGATAGAGACGGAGAGGGAACCGAGCTCTCCCTCGCTCTCTCTCGGCACCTCGGTCGCAAATGCTGCAGCAGTTATTGCCGGCACCTCTTGTCGCTGGAATCGTCCACTTGGGACAGCTGAAATAAGCCAGTCTATAGCCAGCGAGTTGCCGGGGACGGAGACAGCTGAGAGACACAGAGAGCTCGAGTGTGCCAGCAAGACGCGGAGGAAAGACTAGTCCAACTAAAAAAAAGATCGAAGGCAAGACAAGCAATCAGGCTCTGTCTTTTTTTCTGTTTTTATTCACTGCCGCCAGCGGTGACTGCCCTGCCGATTCGCGAAGCCCCTCCGGATCGGGACTCCCGCGGGCAGCAGCGCAGGGAAAGAACAACACTAATTCTGTTGCTACGAAAACAAAACAAAGGCGCAGTCGTCGACGACTGCTTTTAGCGCTCTGAACCTCAGCCGGACTAAGAAAAGTGAATGGACGAAGCGCCGGGTGTGGAACAGCAGCAGCAGCCACAGCCGCTGGAGCCTACGCAGCAGCCGCATCCGATCCTGCGAAAGAAGCGGCTCAACCAAGACAGCAACTCGGCGTCAAATCATCACGTTCGAATCGCTCCGTCGCCGACCAGCCACGACGAGAACGAGAACGAAGATGATGGGATCGTCGAGGAGCCGTGGAAAGACAGGGAGAATCCTTTTCGACCTGGCAGCGACCTGGACCGCCAGGCGGACAGTTTGTTAAGAAATTCGCGCATATCCGGAACTCTGTTCACCTGGCGCAGTTGGAAACCGATTCCGAGCAAAAACCAGAGCACGAAGCTGAACAGAAAACGGAAGCAGCATCAACAGAGGCGACAGCAGATCCTACGACGGCTACATTGGAGGCGACACTCCGCGAAGACACGGTCGGACTGCTGACGCCGTCGATGGCGGTGGCTGCCATCATTGCAGACGACGCTGCTGATTCCTCTGGGCCGGACGACGAGCCAGAGGAGCTGCTGGTCGCTTCAACGTCCGCCCCAGCCGCCGCCTCGTCCGCCCCTCCGTCGGCAGCGAATCGCCAACAGGAGGCTCGAATGGGTCAGCATCGCCGAAAACAAAAGCGCCGACAAAGGAGGCAGCTGGTCCTGTCCAAGCCAAGGGAGTCGGTCGGGCCTGCTGCGACCTTATGTGACCCTTCGGGGTCGGATCGCCTGGCCCCATTGTCCATCCGACACTCGGCACTTAACGCGAAAAACTCCCGGTCGATTCTGTCCCGTTGCCGCACCATCTCAAACTGCTCCCCTTCTACACTCGTTTTTCCGTGCTTCGCGATCGCTTTAATCATATCCTTGTTGCTTACTTGGTAAGGTCGGGCTATCATTTCTTGAGTCACATCTGCGTTCCTAGAAACAAGTGCGGCACGTGTACCGCATTTCATTGGGCAGTACCAGGTGATGTGCAGTATGGAGCGGATTAAAGCTGTTGCAGAAACAAACGGAAAATTAATTTAAAAAGCGAAAAGGGACTAATATTCCTTTTTACGTTCTATTTGATAAAAACTGCAACCAATTTGGCCACGGCTCAGCCTGACGCAGCCGCAGCAATTTTCCATAGACAGCCACCGCTGGCGGCAACCAATTTGGTGAAAACTGCGAGCTGTTTTGCCAGCTTGAAGATAGCAGCTCAATAGCATAACAATAACGATAAAGAATGTTAACAATACATGCACGAAGTCAGAACATTATGTCCTCAGCATTCAAGCACCGATTGAAGTACGTCTGGGAATGGTTGATCCAGCGCAGGCACTTGAGAGGCATGATGCAGTTCAGTGCTTGCTCAGACTCAGACTCAGACTCATAGTGGTCAGACTCACGTTGGCAACGTCATTGTGTTGGTGCAGCAGGTGCTCTCTCATTTGTTGCAGCGTCGCAGTAGGTTGACCTTCGACGAATTGAACAATGGTGTCCACCATAGCCTCCGTCAGCGCCATCCTCTTCACTCCTCCTTTTGGCAGAGTGCCAACTCTACCAGTTCGTTCATACGTGGTCACGATGTTCCTCACTGTCGGTTTCTTCATCCCCATCATTCTGCCAAGCTCTCCCCAGTCGTCGCCACTCCTGTACGCTCTCACGATTCGCTCTCGATCCAGCTGACTTATCTTTTGGTACGGCCCACGATTCGCCATCAGAGCAGCTGCTATCTTCAAGCTGGCAAAATAGCTCGCAGTTTTTACCAAATTGGTTGCCGCTAGCGGTGGCTGTCTATGGAAAATTCTATGTCTATGGTCAGGCTGAGCCGTGCCAAATTGGTTGCAGTTTTCATCAAAAGGTATATTAATTAGCTTAGGCAATAAAAGTCAAGTTTATTGTCATTCATTTGCTGATACTGATCAGTTAGTATTGTGACAGCTTTCATTTTTTGATTTTCGCGTTTTTTAAGTACATAATCTAATATTTTAAATGTGCAATTTGAATAAGTTTACGTAATCTATAATTCGGTCATTTCATCAATGTAACCAGTTACATTTAATTATTGTACTTCTCAATGCCATACTGCATGT
>NIVC01000935.1:0-52504 GCA_002269645.1 Macrostomum lignano | reverse complement strand
AATTGATTGATGGCTGCTGTGCCGCAGGCTAGCTAGGGTACAGTAGTTTCTATCAGTAGTATTAGTGCATCCTATCAGATAGAATAATTTAGTAAATGCGGATATATCAAGAGACTAATCCTAAAACTGTGGGGACGCCGGTGGCGAGAGCCGAGAGCGAGTCTGGAAGGTCGAGAGTGCACTTATTCCAGCGCACTTCATCTAAATGACTGTGGGCGGCATCACAGCCTTACTCGCAGGGAGACTTCAGCTGACTGCGAGATCGGCCGTACAATTTTATTAATTAGGAAGCCCTGAGATGGGACTCACAGATACCGGAGAAATAATGGATGGAGCAACAAAATGTTATTTGAAAATTATTTACTACAGTGGCTCTTTGAGGACACAAAGTTAAACAGTCAAGGACACAGAGTTAAACAGTCAAGGACACAGAGTTAAACAGTCAAGGACACGGAGTTAAACAGTCAAGGACACAGAGTTAAACAGTCAAGGACACAGAGTTAAACAGTCAAGGACACAGAGTTAAACAGTCAAGGACACGGAGTTAAACAGTCAAGGACACAGAGTTAAACAGTCAAGGACACAGAGTTAAACAGTCAAGGACACAGAGTTAAACAGTCAAGGACACAGAGTTAAACAGTCAAGGACACGAGTTAAACAGTCAAGGACACGGAGTTAAACAGTCAAGGACACAGAGTTAAACAGTCAAGGACACGGAGTTAAACAGTCAAGGACACAGAGTTAAACAGTCAAGGACACAGAGTTAAACAGTCAAGGACACGGAGTTAAACAGTCAAGGACACAGAGTTAAACAGTCAAGGACACAGAGTTAAACAGTCAAGGACACGGAGTTAAACAGTCAAGGACACAGAGTTAAACAGTCAAGGACACAGAGTTAAACAGTCAAGGACACGGAGTTAAACAGTCAAGGACACAAGTTAAACAGTCAAGGACACAGAGTTAAACAGTCAAGGACACGGAGTTAAACAGTCAAGGACACAGAGTTAAACAGTCAAGGACACAGAGTTAAACAGTCAAGGACACAGAGTTAAACAGTCAAGGACACAGAGTTAAACAGTCAAGGACACAGAGTTAAACAGTCAAGGACACAGAGTTAAACAGTCAAGGACACAGAGTTAAACAGTCAAGGACACAGAGTTAAACAGTCAAGGACACAGAGTTAAACAGTCAAGGACACAGAGTTAAACAGTCAAGGACACAGAGTTAAACAGTCAAGGACACAGAGTTAAACAGTCAAGGACACAGAGTTAAACAGTCAAGGACACAGAGTTAAACAGTCAAGGACACAGAGTTAAACAGTCAAGGACACAGAGTTAAACAGTCAAGGACACAGAGTTAAACAGTCAAGGACACAGAGTTAAACAGTCAAGGACACAGAGTTAAACAGTCAAGGACACAGAGTTAAACAGTCAAGGACACAGAGTTAAACAGTCAAGGACACAGAGTTAAACAGTCAAGGACACAGAGTTAAACAGTCAAGGACACAGAGTTAAACAGTCAAGGACACAGAGTTAAACAGTCAAGGACACAGAGTTAAACAGTCAAGGACACAGAGTTAAACAGTCAAGGACACAGAGTTAAACAGTCAAGGACACAGAGTTAAACAGTCAAGGACACAGAGTTAAACAGTCAAGGACACAGAGTTAAACAGTCAAGGACACAGAGTTAAACAGTCAAGGACACAGAGTTAAACAGTCAAGGACACAGAGTTAAACAGTCAAGGACACAGAGTTAAACAGTCAAGGACACAGAGTTAAACAGTCAAGGACACAGAGTTAAACAGTCAAGGACACAGAGTTAAACAGTCAAGGACACAGAGTTAAACAGTCAAGGACACAGAGTTAAACAGTCAAGGACACAGAGTTAAACAGTCAAGGACACAGAGTTAAACAGTCAAGGACACAGAGTTAAACAGTCAAGGACACAGAGTTAAACAGTCAAGGACACAGAGTTAAACAGTCAAGGACACAGAGTTAAACAGTCAAGGACACAGAGTTAAACAGTCAAGGACACAGAGTTAAACAGTCAAGGACACAGAGTTAAACAGTCAAGGACACAGAGTTAAACAGTCAAGGACACAGAGTTAAACAGTCAAGGACACAGAGTTAAACAGTCAAGGACACAGAGTTAAACAGTCAAGGACACAGAGTTAAACAGTCAAGGACACAGAGTTAAACAGTCAAGGACACAGAGTTAAACAGTCAAGGACACAGAGTTAAACAGTCAAGGACACAGAGTTAAACAGTCAAGGACACAGAGTTAAACAGTCAAGGACACAGAGTTAAACAGTCAAGGACACAGAGTTAAACAGTCAAGGACACAGAGTTAAACAGTCAAGGACACAGAGTTAAACAGTCAAGGACACAGAGTTAAACAGTCAAGGACACAGAGTTAAACAGTCAAGGACACAGAGTTAAACAGTCAAGGACACAGAGTTAAACAGTCAAGGACACAGAGTTAAACAGTCAAGGACACAGAGTTAAACAGTCAAGGACACAGAGTTAAACAGTCAAGGACACAGAGTTAAACAGTCAAGGACACAGAGTTAAACAGTCAAGGACACAGAGTTAAACAGTCAAGGACACAGAGTTAAACAGTCAAGGACACAGAGTTAAACAGTCAAGGACACAGAGTTAAACAGTCAAGGACACAGAGTTAAACAGTCAAGGACACAGAGTTAAACAGTCAAGGACACAGAGTTAAACAGTCAAGGACACAGAGTTAAACAGTCAAGGACACAGAGTTAAACAGTCAAGGACACAGAGTTAAACAGTCAAGGACACAGAGTTAAACAGTCAAGGACACAGAGTTAAACAGTCAAGGACACAGAGTTAAACAGTCAAGGACACAGAGTTAAACAGTCAAGGACACAGAGTTAAACAGTCAAGGACACAGAGTTAAACAGTCAAGGACACGGAGTTAAACAGTCAAGGACACAGAGTTAAACAGTCAAGGACACAGAGTTAAACAGTCAAGGACACAGAGTTAAACAGTCAAGGACACAGAGTTAAACAGTCAAGGACACAGAGTTAAACAGTCAAGGACACAGAGTTAAACAGTCAAGGACACAGAGTTAAACAGTCAAGGACACAGAGTTAAACAGTCAAGGACACAGAGTTAAACAGTCAAGGACACAGAGTTAAACAGTCAAGGACACAGAGTTAAACAGTCAAGGACACAGAGTTAAACAGTCAAGGACACAGAGTTAAACAGTCAAGGACACAGAGTTAAACAGTCAAGGACACAGAGTTAAACAGTCAAGGACACAGAGTTAAACAGTCAAGGACACAGAGTTAAACAGTCAAGGACACAGAGTTAAACAGTCAAGGACACAGAGTTAAACAGTCAAGGACACAGAGTTAAACAGTCAAGGACACAGAGTTAAACAGTCAAGGACACAGAGTTAAACAGTCAAGGACACAGAGTTAAACAGTCAAGGACACGGAGTTAAACAGTCAAGGACACAGAGTTAAACAGTCAAGGACACAGAGTTAAACAGTCAAGGACACAGAGTTAAACAGTCAAGGACACAGAGTTAAACAGTCAAGGACACAGAGTTAAACAGTCAAGGACACAGAGTTAAACAGTCAAGGACACAGAGTTAAACAGTCAAGGACACAGAGTTAAACAGTCAAGGACACAGAGTTAAACAGTCAAGGACACAGAGTTAAACAGTCAAGGACACAGAGTTAAACAGTCAAGGACACAGAGTTAAACAGTCAAGGACACAGAGTTAAACAGTCAAGGACACAGAGTTAAACAGTCAAGGACACAGAGTTAAACAGTCAAGGACACAGAGTTAAACAGTCAAGGACACAGAGTTAAACAGTCAAGGACACAGAGTTAAACAGTCAAGGACACAGAGTTAAACAGTCAAGGACACAGAGTTAAACAGTCAAGGACACAGAGTTAAACAGTCAAGGACACAGAGTTAAACAGTCAAGGACACAGAGTTAAACAGTCAAGGACACAGAGTTAAACAGTCAAGGACACAGAGTTAAACAGTCAAGGACACAGAGTTAAACAGTCAAGGACACAGAGTTAAACAGTCAAGGACACAGAGTTAAACAGTCAAGGACACAGAGTTAAACAGTCAAGGACACAGAGTTAAACAGTCAAGGACACAGAGTTAAACAGTCAAGGACACAGAGTTAAACAGTCAAGGACACAGAGTTAAACAGTCAAGGACACAGAGTTAAACAGTCAAGGACACGGAGTTAAACAGTCAAGGACACAGAGTTAAACAGTCAAGGACACAGAGTTAAACAGTCAAGGACACAGAGTTAAACAGTCAAGGACACAGAGTTAAACAGTCAAGGACACAGAGTTAAACAGTCAAGGACACAGAGTTAAACAGTCAAGGACACAGAGTTAAACAGTCAAGGACACAGAGTTAAACAGTCAAGGACACAGAGTTAAACAGTCAAGGACACAGAGTTAAACAGTCAAGGACACAGAGTTAAACAGTCAAGGACACAGAGTTAAACAGTCAAGGACACAGAGTTAAACAGTCAAGGACACAGAGTTAAACAGTCAAGGACACAGAGTTAAACAGTCAAGGACACAGAGTTAAACAGTCAAGGACACAGAGTTAAACAGTCAAGGACACAGAGTTAAACAGTCAAGGACACAGAGTTAAACAGTCAAGGACACAGAGTTAAACAGTCAAGGACACAGAGTTAAACAGTCAAGGACACAGAGTTAAACAGTCAAGGACACAGAGTTAAACAGTCAAGGACACAGAGTTAAACAGTCAAGGACACAGAGTTAAACAGTCAAGGACACAGAGTTAAACAGTCAAGGACACAGAGTTAAACAGTCAAGGACACAGAGTTAAACAGTCAAGGACACAGAGTTAAACAGTCAAGGACACAGAGTTAAACAGTCAAGGACACAGAGTTAAACAGTCAAGGACACAGAGTTAAACAGTCAAGGACACAGAGTTAAACAGTCAAGGACACAGAGTTAAACAGTCAAGGACACAGAGTTAAACAGTCAAGGACACAGAGTTAAACAGTCAAGGACACAGAGTTAAACAGTCAAGGACACAGAGTTAAACAGTCAAGGACACAGAGTTAAACAGTCAAGGACACAGAGTTAAACAGTCAAGGACACAGAGTTAAACAGTCAAGGACACAGAGTTAAACAGTCAAGGACACAGAGTTAAACAGTCAAGGACACAGAGTTAAACAGTCAAGGACACAGAGTTAAACAGTCAAGGACACAGAGTTAAACAGTCAAGGACACAGAGTTAAACAGTCAAGGACACAGAGTTAAACAGTCAAGGACACAGAGTTAAACAGTCAAGGACACAGAGTTAAACAGTCAAGGACACAGAGTTAAACAGTCAAGGACACAGAGTTAAACAGTCAAGGACACAAGTTAAACAGTCAAGGACACAGAGTTAAACAGTCAAGGACACAGAGTTAAACAGTCAAGGACACAGAGTTAAACAGTCAAGGACACAGAGTTAAACAGTCAAGGACACAGAGTTAAACAGTCAAGGACACAGAGTTAAACAGTCAAGGACACAGAGTTAAACAGTCAAGGACACAGAGTTAAACAGTCAAGGACACAGAGTTAAACAGTCAAGGACACAGAGTTAAACAGTCAAGGACACAGAGTTAAACAGTCAAGGACACAGAGTTAAACAGTCAAGGACACAGAGTTAAACAGTCAAGGACACAGAGTTAAACAGTCAAGGACACAGAGTTAAACAGTCAAGGACACAGAGTTAAACAGTCAAGGACACAGAGTTAAACAGTCAAGGACACAGAGTTAAACAGTCAAGGACACAGAGTTAAACAGTCAAGGACACAGAGTTAAACAGTCAAGGACACAGAGTTAAACAGTCAAGGACACAGAGTTAAACAGTCAAGGACACGGAGTTAAACAGTCAAGGACACAGAGTTAAACAGTCAAGGACACAGAGTTAAACAGTCAAGGACACAGAGTTAAACAGTCAAGGACACAGAGTTAAACAGTCAAGGACACAGAGTTAAACAGTCAAGGACACAGAGTTAAACAGTCAAGGACACAGAGTTAAACAGTCAAGGACACAGAGTTAAACAGTCAAGGACACAGAGTTAAACAGTCAAGGACACAGAGTTAAACAGTCAAGGACACAGAGTTAAACAGTCAAGGACACAGAGTTAAACAGTCAAGGACACGGAGTTAAACAGTCAAGGACACAGAGTTAAACAGTCAAGGACACAGAGTTAAACAGTCAAGGACACGGAGTTAAACAGTCAAGGACACAGAGTTAAACAGTCAAGGACACAGAGTTAAACAGTCAAGGACACGGAGTTAAACAGTCAAGGACACAAGTTAAACAGTCAAGGACACAGAGTTAAACAGTCAAGGACACGGAGTTAAACAGTCAAGGACACAGAGTTAAACAGTCAAGGACACAGAGTTAAACAGTCAAGGACACGGAGTTAAACAGTCAAGGACACAGAGTTAAACAGTCAAGGACACAGAGTTAAACAGTCAAGGACACAGAGTTAAACAGTCAAGGACACAGAGTTAAACAGTCAAGGACACAGAGTTAAACAGTCAAGGACACAGAGTTAAACAGTCAAGGACACAGAGTTAAACAGTCAAGGACACAGAGTTAAACAGTCAAGGACACAGAGTTAAACAGTCAAGGACACAGAGTTAAACAGTCAAGGACACAGAGTTAAACAGTCAAGGACACAGAGTTAAACAGTCAAGGACACAGAGTTAAACAGTCAAGGACACAGAGTTAAACAGTCAAGGACACAGAGTTAAACAGTCAAGGACACAGAGTTAAACAGTCAAGGACACAGAGTTAAACAGTCAAGGACACAGAGTTAAACAGTCAAGGACACAGAGTTAAACAGTCAAGGACACAGAGTTAAACAGTCAAGGACACAGAGTTAAACAGTCAAGGACACAGAGTTAAACAGTCAAGGACACAGAGTTAAACAGTCAAGGACACAGAGTTAAACAGTCAAGGACACAGAGTTAAACAGTCAAGGACACGGAGTTAAACAGTCAAGGACACAGAGTTAAACAGTCAAGGACACAGAGTTAAACAGTCAAGGACACAGAGTTAAACAGTCAAGGACACAGAGTTAAACAGTCAAGGACACAGAGTTAAACAGTCAAGGACACGGAGTTAAACAGTCAAGGACACAGAGTTAAACAGTCAAGGACACGAGTTAAACAGTCAAGGACACGGAGTTAAACAGTCAAGGACACAGAGTTAAACAGTCAAGGACACAGAGTTAAACAGTCAAGGACACGGAGTTAAACAGTCAAGGACACAGAGTTAAACAGTCAAGGACACAGAGTTAAACAGTCAAGGACACGGAGTTAAACAGTCAAGGACACAAGTTAAACAGTCAAGGACACAGAGTTAAACAGTCAAGGACACGGAGTTAAACAGTCAAGGACACAGAGTTAAACAGTCAAGGACACAGAGTTAAACAGTCAAGGACACAGAGTTAAACAGTCAAGGACACAGAGTTAAACAGTCAAGGACACAGAGTTAAACAGTCAAGGACACAGAGTTAAACAGTCAAGGACACAGAGTTAAACAGTCAAGGACACAGAGTTAAACAGTCAAGGACACAGAGTTAAACAGTCAAGGACACAGAGTTAAACAGTCAAGGACACAGAGTTAAACAGTCAAGGACACAGAGTTAAACAGTCAAGGACACAGAGTTAAACAGTCAAGGACACAGAGTTAAACAGTCAAGGACACAGAGTTAAACAGTCAAGGACACAGAGTTAAACAGTCAAGGACACAGAGTTAAACAGTCAAGGACACAGAGTTAAACAGTCAAGGACACAGAGTTAAACAGTCAAGGACACAGAGTTAAACAGTCAAGGACACAGAGTTAAACAGTCAAGGACACAGAGTTAAACAGTCAAGGACACAGAGTTAAACAGTCAAGGACACAGAGTTAAACAGTCAAGGACACAGAGTTAAACAGTCAAGGACACGGAGTTAAACAGTCAAGGACACAGAGTTAAACAGTCAAGGACACAGAGTTAAACAGTCAAGGACACAGAGTTAAACAGTCAAGGACACAGAGTTAAACAGTCAAGGACACAGAGTTAAACAGTCAAGGACACAGAGTTAAACAGTCAAGGACACAGAGTTAAACAGTCAAGGACACAGAGTTAAACAGTCAAGGACACAGAGTTAAACAGTCAAGGACACAGAGTTAAACAGTCAAGGACACGAGTTAAACAGTCAAGGACACAGAGTTAAACAGTCAAGGACACAGAGTTAAACAGTCAAGGACACGGAGTTAAACAGTCAAGGACACAGAGTTAAACAGTCAAGGACACAGTTAAACAGTCAAGGACACAGAGTTAAACAGTCAAGGACACAAGTTAAACAGTCAAGGACACAGAGTTAAACAGTCAAGGACACAGAGTTAAACAGTCAAGGACACAGAGTTAAACAGTCAAGGACACAGAGTTAAACAGTCAAGGACACAGAGTTAAACAGTCAAGGACACAGAGTTAAACAGTCAAGGACACGGAGTTAAACAGTCAAGGACACAGAGTTAAACAGTCAAGGACACAGTTAAACAGTCAAGGACACAGAGTTAAACAGTCAAGGACACAAGTTAAACAGTCAAGGACACAGAGTTAAACAGTCAAGGACACAGAGTTAAACAGTCAAGGACACAGAGTTAAACAGTCAAGGACACAGAGTTAAACAGTCAAGGACACAAGTTAAACAGTCAAGGACACAGAGTTAAACAGTCAAGGACACAAGTTAAACAGTCAAGGACACAGAGTTAAACAGTCAAGGACACAGAGTTAAACAGTCAAGGACACAAGTTAAACAGTCAAGGACACAGAGTTAAACAGTCAAGGACACAGAGTTAAACAGTCAAGGACACAGAGTTAAACAGTCAAGGACACAGAGTTAAACAGTCAAGGACACGGAGTTAAACAGTCAAGGACACAGAGTTAAACAGTCAAGGACACAGAGTTAAACAGTCAAGGACACAGAGTTAAACAGTCAAGGACACAGAGTTAAACAGTCAAGGACACAGAGTTAAACAGTCAAGGACACGGAGTTAAACAGTCAAGGACACGGAGTTAAACAGTCAAGGACACAAAGTTAAACAGTCAAGGACACGGAGTTAAACAGTCAAGGACACAGAGTTAAACAGTCAAGGACACAGAGTTAAACAGTCAAGGACACGGAGTTAAACAGTCAAGGACACGGAGTTAAACAGTCAAGGACACAAGTTAAACAGTCAAGGACACAGAGTTAAACAGTCAAGGACACAGAGTTAAACAGTCAAGGACACAGAGTTAAACAGTCAAGGACACGGAGTTAAACAGTCAAGGACACAAAGTTAAACAGTCAAGGACACAGAGTTAAACAGTCAAGGACACGGAGTTAAACAGTCAAGGACACAGAGTTAAACAGTCAAGGACACAGAGTTAAACAGTCAAGGACACAGAGTTAAACAGTCAAGGACACGGAGTTAAACAGTCAAGGACACAGAGTTAAACAGTCAAGGACACAGAGTTAAACAGTCAAGGACACAGAGTTAAACAGTCAAGGACACAGAGTTAAACAGTCAAGGACACAGAGTTAAACAGTCAAGGACACAGAGTTAAACAGTCAAGGACACGGAGTTAAACAGTCAAGGACACGGAGTTAAACAGTCAAGGACACAGAGTTAAACAGTCAAGGACACAGAGTTAAACAGTCAAGGACACAGAGTTAAACAGTCAAGGACACAGAGTTAAACAGTCAAGGACACGGAGTTAAACAGTCAAGGACACAGAGTTAAACAGTCAAGGACACAGAGTTAAACAGTCAAGGACACAGAGTTAAACAGTCAAGGACACGGAGTTAAACAGTCAAGGACACAGAGTTAAACAGTCAAGGACACAAAGTTAAACAGTCAAGGACACAGAGTTAAACAGTCAAGGACACGGAGTTAAACAGTCAAGGACACGGAGTTAAACAGTCAAGGACACAGAGTTAAACAGTCAAGGACACAGAGTTAAACAGTCAAGGACACAGAGTTAAACAGTCAAGGACACAGAGTTAAACAGTCAAGGACACAGAGTTAAACAGTCAAGGACACAGAGTTAAACAGTCAAGGACACAGAGTTAAACAGTCAAGGACACAGAGTTAAACAGTCAAGGACACAGAGTTAAACAGTCAAGGACACGGAGTTAAACAGTCAAGGACACAGAGTTAAACAGTCAAGGACACAGAGTTAAACAGTCAAGGACACAGAGTTAAACAGTCAAGGACACAGAGTTAAACAGTCAAGGACACGGAGTTAAACAGTCAAGGACACAGAGTTAAACAGTCAAGGACACAGAGTTAAACAGTCAAGGACACAGAGTTAAACAGTCAAGGACACGGAGTTAAACAGTCAAGGACACGGAGTTAAACAGTCAAGGACACAAGTTAAACAGTCAAGGACACAGAGTTAAACAGTCAAGGACACAGAGTTAAACAGTCAAGGACACAGAGTTAAACAGTCAAGGACACGGAGTTAAACAGTCAAGGACACAGAGTTAAACAGTCAAGGACACAGAGTTAAACAGTCAAGGACACGGAGTTAAACAGTCAAGGACACAAAGTTAAACAGTCAAGGACACGGAGTTAAACAGTCAAGGACACAAAGTTAAACAGTCAAGGACACAGAGTTAAACAGTCAAGGACACAGAGTTAAACAGTCAAGGACACGGAGTTAAACAGTCAAGGACACAGAGTTAAACAGTCAAGGACACGGAGTTAAACAGTCAAGGACACAGAGTTAAACAGTCAAGGACACGGAGTTAAACAGTCAAGGACACGGAGTTAAACAGTCAAGGACACGGAGTTAAACAGTCAAGGACACAGAGTTAAACAGTCAAGGACACGGAGTTAAACAGTCAAGGACACGGAGTTAAACAGTCAAGGACACGGAGTTAAACAGTCAAGGACACGGAGTTAAACAGTCAAGGACACGGAGTTAAACAGTCAAGGACACGGAGTTAAACAGTCAAGGACACGGAGATAAACAGTCAAGGACACAGAGTTAAACAGTCAAGGACGCAGATCCTCCCACTTCTAAAAACTCCCCAGCGCGACTGTCCCTCCGGCCAGCTCAGCAAGAAGAAGTTCATCGAGGTGTACTCCGGCTTCTTTCCCGACGGTAACGCCGAGGAGTTCTGCACCCACGTGTTCCGCACCTTCGACAAGGACAATTCCGGTAAGATTGACTTCAAGGAGTTCCTGCTGGCTATCAACATCACTTCGGGTGGCAAGCCGCAGGAAAAGCTGGAGTGGGCCTTCCAGATGTACGACATTGACGGCAACGGCACCATCGAGCGCAACGAGATGGTAGAAATTATCAAGGTAATAAAACTGTCATTTGATTCATCTCTACCCCGCACCCTCACCCCGCACCCTCACCCCGCACCCTCACCCCGCACCCTCACCCCGCACCCTCACCCGCAACCTCACCCGCGCCCTCACCTGCACCCTCACCCCGCACCCTCACCCGCACCCTCACCCCGCACCCTCACCCCGCACCCTCACTCGCACCCTCACTCGCACCCTCACCCCGCACCCTCACCCCGCGCCCTCGCTCCGCACCCTCACCCCGCACCCTCACCCCGCACCCTCACCCCGCACCCTCACCCCGCACCCTCACCCCGCACCCTCACCCCGCATCCTCACCCCGCACCCTCACCCCGCACCCTCACCCCGCACCCTCACCCGCACCCTCACCCCGCATCCTCACCCCGCACCCTCACCCCGCACCCTCACCCCGCATCCTCACCCCGCACCCTCACCCGCATCCTCACCTGCACCCTCACCCCGCCCGCAGGCAATCTACAGCATGCTGGGCGCGGACGAGTCCAACGTCGACATAACGCCGGAGGCTCGAACGGAGGAGATCTTCGACAAGATGGACCTGAACAAGGACGGCGTTCTGTGCCGGGACGAGTTCATGAAGGGCTGCCTGGCGGACAAGCAGCTCTACTCCATGCTGCTAGCCGACGAGCCCGCAGAGTGATGAGGCCGATGCCGCCCTCAGCCTTCCCAGCTCCTCACTAAATCGACTTTCCGACTAATCACACCCGCAGCACAAGCTCATCACAGCTCAAACAGCGGCTCGCTTGGCCCACTCCTCAGCTTCGTTTTTATTCGTACTGAAACTTTAAACGCAAAAAAACTTAAAATACCAGATTAATTTTAACTGCAAAGATGATGTGATGGGAATTTGAGTTGGGTTTCAATTGTCCATGTTTGTTGCTCCAATCAACCCCCCCCCCCCGATACCCCACAATCAACCCCCCTGATACCCCAATCAACCCCCCCTGATACCCCAATCAACCCCCCCGATACCCAATAACCCAATTAACCCCCTCGATACCCCAATCAACCCCCCGATACCCCAATCAATCCCCCCTGATACCCCAATCAACCCCCCCGAATGCCCCAATCAACCCGCCCTTGATACCCCAATCAACCCCCCCCCGATACCGATACCCCAATAAACCCCCCCGAAATACCCAATTAACCCCCGATAACCCCAATCAATCCCCCCGATACCCCAATCAACCCCCTGATACCCCAATCAATCCCCCTGATACCCCAATCAACCCCCTGATACCCCAATCAACCCCCTGATACCCCAATCAACCCCCTGATACCCCAATCAATCGCCCCTGATACCCCAATCAACCCCCTGATACCCCAATCAACCCCCTCGATACCCCAATCAACCCCCCGATACCCCAATCAATCCCCCCTGATACCCCAATCAACCCCCCCCGAATGCCCCAATCAACCCGCCCTTGATACCCCAATCAACCCCCCCCCCGATACCGATACCCCAATTAACCCCCCCCCCCGATACCCAATTAACCCCCCGATAACCCCAATCAATCCCCCCGATACCCCAATCAACCCCCTGATACCCCAATCAATCCCCCTGATACCCCAATCAACCCCTGATACCCCAATCAACCCCCTGATACCCCAATCAACCCCCTGATACCCCAATCAATCGCCCCTGATACCCCAATCAACCCCCTGATACCCCAATCAACCCCTGATACCACAATCAACCCCCCGAATGCCCCAATCAACCCCCCCCCGATACCGATACCCCAATCAACCCCTGATACCCCAATCAATCCCCCCTGATACCCCAATCAACCCCCTGATACCCCAATCAACCCCCTGATACCCCAATCAATCCCCCCTGATACCCCAATCAACCCCCTGATACCCCAATCAACCCCCTGATACCCCAATCAACCCCCCTGATACCCCAATCAACCCCCCGAATGCCCCAATCAACCCCCCCCGATACCGATACCCCAATCAACCCCCCTGATACCCCAATTTTGGCACCCATGTAGCTGACGCTCACTGAATCACAATGCTTCCAATGTGCACAGCAGGAGCGAGTTCGCGCACTCTGTTAAGTCCGGAGATACGCAGCAAATTCCTATATCTTGCCGCCGCCAACAAAATGGCCTAATTTGTATTTGATCTGGAAACTGATGTAAAGTTCTGTAGACGGGATCAATATGAACTGAGCTGATGAGAGTCGTTCAAATAATGTGTCCAATTATCTGCGACTTACATGTAGGCAGATATTTCCCACCCTAAATCCTAGAGTTGGGCTCCCTGGTAAATTTATACATTAATAGCAAAAAGGTTGCAATATTCGTTGCTGCGCTACTAACAGTAACTGACGCGTGCACGGCTATTTGATTCTACAGTTGCGGCGGGAATTTCTGACAGATTATAGTGAAAAAAGAATAATTAGATGCTTCATACCGAAAATGCATAATTATTGTTAATAGTAAATTTCCAACCTATAAGCAGCTTCGCCTGGCAATTTTCGTTGTCATTTGTCATCCCCGCCACTTCAGTTGACACCAAGCCTACTTAATTAGTAAGTAGTATTGAAAGACCATTGTAAGTCAGCTAAAAACCCATTTGATGAGTTTTGAATTTATATAACGCGTAGATAAATAATTACTTTCTCTTTACTTTTAATCCGAAGAGATTTCTGCAAAGTGTTTTTATATTGCAAATCATATAGTGACTTCGTGACCCCCCCTGTTCATTCCGCCAACCCGTGCAAACCTGTCCCGTGTGTCCTTTGTTTTTAGTATGTGTGAACTATTAGCAATAACCATTGATCCCCCATTAACTCTGCTCGACACAGTACGCCTGTTACTCCATCGGTAATTTTTCGCTCTAAAAATTCTATTAATATTTGTTTTGCATCCCATATGATATCAATGGCGCACATATTTGGCTACAAGTTTTTTTTAAATAGAAAAGTAAAATAAATGCTTTGCGTTGAAATAGATCAGAGTGGGGTGCTTTCACAAGGTCGAAATTTCACAACGTCGAAAAGTAAATTATTTCACAAGGTCGAAACTTCACAACATCGAAAACTCTAGCAAAGGACTTCACAAGGTCGAAATTTCACAACACCGAAAACTCTAGCAAAGGACTTCACAAGGTCGAAATTTCACAACGTTGAAAAGTCAAATGGCAGCCACTTTCACAAGGTCGAAATTTCACAACGTCGAAAATTTAATATAACAAGAACTATACAGTAGTTTTCTACGTTGTGAAATTTCGACCTTGTGAAATTTCGACTTATGAAGTCCCTTGCTAAAGTTTTCGATGTGAAATTTCGACCTTGTGAAAGAAGGTGCTTTCGACGTTGTGAAATTTCGAGTTTGTGAAACCCCCCATCAGAGTTTTTATTTATTGAAATTGGTGATGGTGGGTGATTGTGGTGGGTGATTGTGGTGGGTGATTGTGGTGGGTGATTGTGGTGGGTGATTGTGGTGGGTGATTGTGGTGAGTGATTGTGGTGGGTGATTATGGAGGGTGATTGTGGTGGGTGATTGTGGTGGGTGATTGTGGTGGGTGATTATGGAGGGTGATTGTGGTGGGTGATTGTGGTGGGTGATTGTGGTGGGTGATTGTGGAGGGTGATTGTGGTGGGTGATTGTGGTGAGTGATTGTGGTGGGTGATTATGGAGGGTGATTGTGGTGGGTGATTGTGGTGGGTGATTATGGTGGGTGATTGTGGTGGGTGATTGTGGTGGGTGATTATGGAGGGTGATTGTGGTGGGTGATTGTGGTGGGTGATTGTGGAGGGTGATTGTGGTGGGTGATTGTGGTGGGTGATTGTGGTGAGTGATTGTGGTGGGTGATTATGGAGGATGATTGTGGTGGGTGATTGTGGTGGGTGATTATGGTGGGTGATTGTGGTGGGTGATTGTGGTGGGTGATTATGGAGGGTGATTGTGGTGGGTGATTGTGGTGGGTGATTGTGGTGGGTGATTGTGGAGGGTGATTGTGGTGGGTGATCGTGGTGGGTGATTGTTGAGGGTGATTGTGGTGGGTGATTGTGGAGGGTGATTGTGGTGGGTGATTGTGGTGGGTGATTGTGGTGGGTGATTGTGGAGGGTGATTGTGGTGGGTGATTGTGGTGGGTGATTGTGGTGGGTGATCGTGGTGAGTGATTGTGGTGGGTGATTGTGGAGGGTGATTGTGGTGGGTGATTAATTTGAATGTGTGATAACTGTGCTGTGGCAATTGCGCCACTCTCTATAAGAATTTGATTAAAGTGCAATATCGCACAAACACACCGAAGCGGTGAAGTGGATTAAGACACTTAATAATTAATCAACATGTTTTGCAATTCTATATTTCCGAAATTTCTGATACAAAGTTAGTATTCTGTTCATACTATAGCTGTTGGCTATTTTAGTGAAAATTTGTGCAATATAAAACATAAGTGAAATAGAAAATTTTAATGCTATTCAATCAAATGTAGCTGTAGTGCTCAATTTTTGTTGCCCTCTGGAGCGTCGAAATATTCGACGATTCTGCCAGAAGGTCGGATTTTTCCCATAAGCGCCAGTGCATTCAGTACACCCCTGTGCGCCTCAGTACTGCCTTGCCAAGTCTCCAAATTTCATCAGCATGTCGAACACATGTGTCTGCATCAGCTCGGACTTCGTTGGTAACTGCGTTGGTAACTTCACCCAAGCGGAGCTTCTGGACCTTCAACAGGTGGCACTAGGTGACTATGGACACCCTGATGCAAATCTCTCTAGTTTCGCCGATCAAGCCTCGACAGTGGGCAAGCCCCAACTGCTGCACATCCTCAGCTAGTCTCTCAAGCATTCCGTCATCACCCCGACACCTCTGTACGACTGTACCTTCAAGAAGACAAAAATAGAACTATAGACACCCAAAAGAGATTTTATTTTTAGATCTAGCAATGTAGTTACTTTTATTACTTGATCTTGAGTCGATACAGAAAAGTTGATAGTTTTTTTGTGTAATTTTTTCTCTAGGCGAAAATTCAGTTCAATTAACCAATTACGTCAATACGTTTACGTCATCACATCGGGTGATAATAGACGGTTTGAGAGTCTAGCTGAGAATGACCAGGAGTTAAAGTTTGCCCATTATTGAAGCTTGATAAGAAAAATCTGACATTGTTGCAACAAGGATCTTCATAGTCATCTGGTGCCACCTGCTGAAGGTGCCCACGGCGTCGGGGTGATGACGGAATGCTTGAGAGACTGTCGAGGCTCACTGTCCACTGCCCACTGTCGAGGCTTGATCGTCAGAAACTAGAGAAATTCGCATCAGGGTGAACATAGTCACTATACGTTTTTTTCTCTGGGGGTTTTATTGTTTGTTTTCTCACTTCCTACGATGTGGGTCTAGCGGTCTAAGGTTCTTACAGCTCTTTATTTCTTCTATCAGACTGTCAGAGAAAACCGCATAAACTGACGGCAGGCGCGTCGCCACCGGGGGGGACAGGGGGACATGTCCCCCCCCAGTAAAAGCTATGGGGGGGGGACATGCCAATGCTTTGTCCCCCCACCCCACCTTGTGACTCGTTGTGGTAATTAATAAATTTTCTTCAGGGCGCCAAAATATAGCGCCTTCGGCGCCAAAATGAGTGCCTGCGACGCTAAAAGGAATGCCTGCGGCGCCAAAATGAGTGCCTGCGGCGCCAAAATGAGTGCCTGCGACGCTAAAAGGAATGCCTGCGGCGCCAAAATGAGTGCCTGCGGCGCCAAAATGAGTGCCTGCGGCGCCAAAATGAGTGCCTGCGACGCTAAAATGAGTGCCTGCGGCGCCAAAATGAGTGCCTGCGGCGCTAAAATGAGTGCCTGCGGCGCCAAAATGAGTGCCTGCGGCGCCAAAATGAGTGCCTGCGGCGCCAAAATGAGTGCCTGCGACGCTAAAATGAGTGCCTGCGGCGCCAAAATGAGTGCCTGCGGCGCCAAAATGAGTGCCTGCGGCGCCAAAATGAGTGCCTGCGGCGCCAAAATGAGTGCCTGCGGCGCTAAAAGGAATGCCTGCGGCGCCAAAATGAGTGCCTGCGGCGCCAAAATGAGTGCCTGCAGAGTCAAAATGAGTGCCTGCGGCGCTAAAAGGAATGCCTGCGGCACCAAAATGAGTGCCTGCGGCGCCAAAATGAGTGCCTGCGACGCTAAAAGGAGTGCCTGCGGCGCCAAAATGAGTGCCTGCGGCGCCAAAATGAGTGCCTGCAGAGTCAAAATGAGTGCCTGCGGCGCCAAAATGAGGGTTGACAACACGATTCTCAAAATAATGAAAATGTAGGAATTTAGTCATGTACATGTACACGTTGAATTCTTGGCATTGTCCCCCCCCCATCATAAAATCCATGGTGACGTCCCTGACTGACGGGATCTCCTAATATCTAGACTGAATTTGATCACACGAATATTTGCTCTGTGTAATTTTTAAGGCAAATAATTGGTTTAAAGACTTAGATTTGAGCCAACTGGATAGCCAGAGACCAATACAAGTGGAGCGAGTTGAGATCTGAAATCACGCAAACCAGAAGCGAAGCGCCGCTCCAGTTTGAGATGGGCGTCTATTGGCATTTTTGGCCTCCCCCGCCGCCGGTGGAGTGTCTTCGCGTGGTTAGCAACGGCGGGGGTTTAAGCAATAAAAATCTGGGACTCAGTGCCCATACTGGTAGTTTTACACGTATTTAGTTTGTTCTAGTAGGTTGCTGAGTGTGCGGGTTAGAGATTATTCGGGGTTTTGCAAATCTATGAGTTGAGTTGGATAAATTTTAGGATAGAAAGATTATAGAAAAAGAGCTTAGTTTTCCTTCTCTTAACTCTGTCCATGGATGATTATACAGTCCTCTGTTTCTCTCGGTTGTCAGGCAGCTTGGGGTTGATCTCGCCTTCTTGGGCCGCTTCGGGTTGGGTAGGAGTCCGTGGGCGGGCCGTGCGATTCTCCTCCAAAGTTTGCCAGGTTCTGACGCGTGCCACGGGCCGATTGCTTTTTTTGATGTCATCGCTGTCTAAGTCGGGCCTCTGCTCGGTTTGCTTCTCCCAGCCGGTTTGAGCGCCATTGTGCCTGCGGCGGGGTGTTGCTACTTACTGGAATGGAAAGAGGCTTTATTAGATTCGGTTATTCATATCTGACTTGACAGTTGAATAATCGTCTTAATGTTGCTTCTGTTTGCCCTTCTAATAGCTATCTAGGGGTTCCATTGCGCTCTTCTGCCTCGCCCTTCACTGCGCCTGGGCATTTCATAAATTTCTACCTATTTTCTAACTTGGGTCAAAACTTCTGATTTCTAACTCTTATAGTCGCCTGGTGTCATCTGTTGAAGAAGCCGACGGCGTCGGGGTGATGACAGAATGCTTGAGAGACCAGCTGAGGATGTGCAGCAGTTGAGGCTTGCCCACTGTCGAGGCTTGATCGGCGAAACTAAGAGAATTTTTCAACAGCGTGTCCATAGTCACCTGGTGCCACCTGTTGAAGGTCCAGAAGCTCCGCTTGGGTGAAGGCCAGTTACCAACGAAGTCAGAGCTGATGCAGACACATGTGTTCGACGTGCTGATGAAATTTGAAGGCTTGGCAAGGCTGCACTGAGGCGCGATGCTGATTGTCGCACAGGCGTGTACTGAATGCACTGGCGCTTATGGGAAAAATCCGACCTTCTGGCAGAATCGTCGAATATTTCGACACTCCGGAGGGCTGTCGACTTGATTTCTGTTTTAGAAGGTGCGCAACAAAAAGTTAGTTGGTGTTCTTGAATTTCGTGTGCCTGCGCTGCTCCGTTCCGGCGCAGCAAAATATGTCAGAGGGGGAATCCCCCCTCTTGGTAGTTCTACTGTTAATCTGGGGCTCCCCCGGGGGCCCAGAGAGTGTACATGCCACAGAGCCAGAGAGTGTACATGCCACAAAGCCAGAGAGTGTACATGCCACAGAGCCAGAGAGTGTACATGCCACAGAGCCAGAGAGTGTACATGCCACAGAGCCAGAGAGTGTACATGCCACAGAGCCAGAGAGTGTACATGCCACAGAGCCAGAGAGTGTACATGCCACAGAGCCAGAGAGTGTACATGCCACAGAGCCAGAGAGTGTACATGCCTGACGATTAGAAAGTTATTAGCTGCTGTACAGACTGTGAGAGCATGAGTAGGAATGCCTGTCTGAGTGCACAGGAGTCAGGAGTCAGCGGAATTAACATCTAGCACCGGTGTTAATCAACTCGTTTGAAATATACCGCAAGCTTGGATGGATGTCCAACCATAGGCTGGCTTGTCTCTCAGTCACAAATTGGCGTAGACACCGCTGGTCAGAGCGGTGCAGATGTTCTCAACGCATTCGGCCAGAGCTGCCTCGTAGTCCCGGTGCAGCCAGTGGATCACGTGACTCACGTCCAGGCTGAGGAGGCTGAGCTCCTTCCCGGGGTTTCGGGGTCCTCGGCGTCGCTTGCAGTGTCAGGTGGCAATTTTGGTTGGGGAATATCAGCATCCCGTGTTCATCAAGATTAAGCCATGCACACTTTCAGCCAAACCCCTACTTACCGAACAATCTGCGCCATGTACATGTAGACGGTGCTGCCAGCCTGCGGAGACAGTGGAACAGTGGTCGCGAACTTATCGAGAACGGATACCGCGTCCAGTATATCTGTACTAGCAAACTATTCATAATGTGCAGTAATCCTAACAGTTAATTCACAGCTAGGGCATCAAATGTTGAATCCGTTGGCCGATACAGCAACAAAATAGAACTGTCACGGGTCAATAGGGATCAACCAAGGAGCAGCGACACACGTTGCACTGCCGCACATCACCGAAACAAGGTTGCCAGGCCAACACCGGTTATCAAGAAAGTTGGAGCGCGCGTGGCTATATACCTAATGAGCAGCTTCCACAGGCCAATGACGGATTACAGCGCACACGCCTATACGACCATGTGGCAATGACTCCATTGACAGAGCTACGATCCCATCAACTCCCAGCACACCGACACGTTTCGTACTGGACTTGCGCCATAGACAGTAAAGCAGGGCACAAACGCGCAAATTCCGACTACAGTGCGGCCCGCGAGTCGAGGAAAAACACATCTGAAAAATCTTTCGATCTCACATCCTAGCTTATTGATAATTCATTATTAATAAACAAAGCCTGAAGTCAGATTTTTGAATGCTGGAGAGGGACATCAACCTTTATATTTGCCGTAACATCGTCGGTTTTTTATTTTATTTTTTTATTTTATAGTTTTTATTTTGCTTTTTTATGTCTCAACAAAAACAGGGGGGTTAAATATTTCATTGAATAAACACGGGGTTTATTATTCTTCCTGTGTGTCTTAAAGACAGGCGTTTGTGTTCAAATTGACTAAAAAACATCTTTAAGATTAGAAAACAACAGATAACATTTAATAACAACAGAAGGGAATGCTTAATTTTTAAATTCGTTGGTCTTGTAGTTTCAACGGATTGAAAAATAACGCACAAAAAGATAGGGGCGGGGGTAAATGGAGTTAGTCCAGTCTTTATTCTCTGCTCATAGCTGTTTCCATGGAGACAGCAGCTATTGTTGCGCCAGCATTGCCGCCGTGGCGGGCTCTCACTCCTGGAAGTAGTGACGGCAGAACCTGCGCTGGCGCACCTGCCAGGTCTGCAGGCTGGTCAGAGCGGTGCAGATGTTCTCAACGCATTCGGCCAGAGGCTTGTACTCGTAGCCCCGGTGCAGCCAGTGGATCACGTGACTCACGTCTAGGCGAAGACAGTGGCTGAGATCCTTCCTGGGGGTCTCGGGGTCTTCGGCGGCGCTGCAGAGTCAGGCGGCAATTTTGGTTGGGGAATATCAGCATCCCATGAAGCCATGCACACCTTGAGCCAAACCCCCACACTTACCGAACAATCAGAGCCTTAACTCGCTCGCAGTTGCCGGGCTTGGCCACCGTCATGTAGACGGTGCTGCCAGCCTGCGGGTACAACAGGATCACGGAGCTGCAGTAGTGCCTGAACTCGGTGCAGCCGGGCATGGGCTGAGCCAGGCCAAGCAGGGTGGCCTGGCGCAGAGAAGCACTGGCGGTGCTGTTCCCGCTCAGGCACTCGTAGCTGGCAGTGGCCGAGGCCGCCATCAGGGCGGTGGCAACCAGGAGCAGTGCAGCGGATACGGCCGACATCCTTGGTTGAGGAGCTGAGAGTCTCGCGTCTAGTCAGAGCTGAGTAGAAATTGAGAGAGTATATCTCCGGGGTCTGTGAGGCCTTGCTGGGCACCGAATTTTTGCTCGTATTTATAGAAAATTTCCCGACAACAGAAAACGACATAAAAATACGAGGGTGGCTGACTGTTGCCTTACCCTAGGAGCACTCTGATTGGTCAAATAAGATTCATCAGACGAGTCATCGACCAGTTCTAGTACGCTCGTAAGTAAAAAGTGTGAATGAAAATGGGGCTTTAGGAAGACAGGCGATAGGTTCTGTGCTTTAGTCCCGCAAAGCAAACGGATGCATGGTTGCCAAAAAAACTTTACAAGCTCGTCCTCAAATATCATATTCTAGCTGCCTGTCTTGTTAGTGTCTGTCTGTCTTTGGTGGTGCGACTGGGAGCAGCTCCCGACAGTGATAGGAGCCGCCGAAGGGACCGTGATGGGGACCGGAGCTGGTCGGGTCTGTTCATTTTCAGTTCTCAAACTAAACCGAGATGGTGAAAGCAGTGACTGGAGCTGGTGAGAGCAGTGACTGGAGCTGGTGAGAGCAGTGACTGGAGTTGGTGAGAGCAGTGACCGGAGATGGTGAGAGCAGTGACTGGAGCTGGTGAGAGCAGTGACTGGAGATGGTGAGAGCAGTGACCGGAGATGGTGAAAGCAGTGACTGGAGCTGGTGAGAGCAGTGACTGGAGATGGTGAGAGCAGTGACCGGAGTTGGTGAGAGCAGTGACCGGAGATGGTGGGAGCAGTGACCGGAGATGGTGAGCAGTGACCGGAGTTGGTGAGAGCAGTGACCGGAGATGGTGAGAGCAGTGACCGGAGATGGTGAGAGCAGTGACCGGAGATGGTGAGAGCAGTGACTGGAGATGGTGAGAGCAGTGACTGGAGTTGGTGGGAGCAGTGACCGGAGCTGGTGGGAGCAGTGACCGAAGCATGCTGGCAGGGACCCCACAAACCGCTAATACAACTGCAGCTGTTCTGCTTTGCTGAACGAAAATCCCATTACACAGATATTAGCTAAATAATAACGCTTCAAAATTGTATCAGTCTCGTTCATCAGTGGAGTCAGCATCAACCGATGACACAGATCGCATTGGCTCGTATTTGAGGGCATTATTAAATTTGGCAGAATTCGCGGCTTTATTCATAGGGTCTGAATGAACTTCAAGATTGGTGACTCAAGCTGTCAGGCCGCATCATCTGTGCTAGACGCTGTCGCTCTTTAACTTCAAGCTGCCGGATGGTCAGCAGAGCTGACCATAGACTAAAAGCCCTATCTGCCGAGAAAATTTCGTGCTGTCTATGGGCGAGAAAAGTTTCAAAGAAGCAGAGCCTTTCCTGACGATCATGGTCAGCAACGCTGGCCAAGGTAGATAATACGGCTAAATGTGTCTATCTTGCATACGTTTGCCTGCCACGAGTTTACTACAAGTGAATATGAGCGAAGGAATATGCAGTAAACTTACTGACTGATATGTAAAATGCGAGTAGTTTATTTTAACGAGCGAAAAAATGATTTTTGTAGCAAAACGCATTGCAAGCATTAACTTCTTATGTTAGAAAAAATATTAAGAACCAAATATGAGCACATGCTCAAAATTATCAAATTTAAGTGAGAGCAGCATAGTGATAAATAACGGTGTTAGTGAAAATTCAGAAGAGATGTAAAGAAAATATAGAACAGCTTGCAACCGACAATAACTCAGACACATTCGAAACGCATCCTATGATGGTAGCTTCAGTTACTTAGTGATTCGCATGCCACTCCCTGAAGCAGGGGCTGGGACAAAGTCCAGGGGCGCCTGGGCACACGGTGCAGCAGAAAACAGTGCGCTTTGCATTGCCCCTGCTGTAGCACACGCGACAGCGCTTTGCCGGTCTAGGTGTGGAGTCGTTTGGTGGAAGCCTTGATGGAAAGTGGCGTTCCTGCTGGGCAGCGGCACCTGTCAGCATCCTGGGCACTGCTCTCAGCCTGCCAGGGCCAGTCGATTCCACCAAATGAACAATGCATCGCTCCAGAAACTTTACGAATGGCAAGCGACCACCGTTCTTTGAATACACAACCCACGCATTGTGTACGAGAAGCTGGCAGAGGTGCAATCCCAACTTGTGAAACCACTTACACGTTTTTCGACAGCTGTCGTATGGCTTCAGCATGGCGTCTAGTCGGTCAACACCTCCCATGCAGCGATCGAATAGCGAATTCGATGCGCTCTTCTGCACCAGCACCACTTTACCGCTCTTGCGAATTCGCGGTACCTGGGCTTTGTCAGCTGAGCCATGGGTGTCAAGCATGAAGATCGTCTTCAAGTCGCTCTCTTTCCGCTCTGAGATCTTCATGGCTAGCAGAGGCTGCTTTCTCATGAAGACAACGTCGTTTGCTGGCACCTGGCGTCCACGGAGCGACAAAGGCACTCCGCGGTCGGCTCGAACAGTTCCTGTGAAAAGTGGGCTGCGCTCGTACAGAACACTGGCAAGTCTGGCAGAGGCGAACCACTTGTCCACGAAAACGTGGTAGTCTAAATCAAGCAGAACCTTACACAGTTCAACTACTATCTCTCGCTCAGAGACAGTTGATCGCAGCCGAGGTCTTCACCTAAGCGGGAATTTTCTTCTGCAGTCGAGTGCACCAGAAAGCTGTATAAATATCCAGAAGTCGATTCACAACCGCAGTACAATTTTATACCAACTCGTGCTCTCTTTGATGGTATATACTGTCTGAACTGCAGCCTTCCTTTGTTCAGAATGAGAGACTCATCAACACTAAGTTGCTGCTCTGGCTGGTAAACGTTGCTGCAGAGCCGCTGAGCCAGTTGAATTAGTGGACGGATTTTGTGCAGCGGATCATCCGTGACTGGTTTGCGTGCCTCGTAAAACCGAAGAAACGAGAGCAGCTGTATGAATCTGTCACGTGTGAGGGCATATGGAGACTGGAAAAACGGTGTGCAGTGAATGTCACTGGTGCTCCAGTAGTCGTGTAACTCCGGCTTTCGGGATATTTCCATTAACAGGTGCACGCCCAGAAGCTTGGAGATCTCGTCACGGTTAGTATCCTTCCATGACTTTAGAACTGTCGGCAGTTCTTCGCCGTCGAGAGATGTTTGTTCATATTCGAACCATGCCTTTGAGTTCGTCCACTGCACAATGCTGTTTAGTAGCTGGTTGCATGGTCAGAAATAGTCTCAGAAAGAAGTCAATGTTTCCGGATCGTCAGGAAGCTCAATGCTCGGGTTTATTCCAGTAATGCTTACAAAGTTTATTCCACCGCCGCCAACATCATTGCCAGGCTCTACTTCCAGCCACTCGTCACCTTCATCGATAGCGACATCTTCACCACTTTCCTGCAAATCGTCACCTTCTTCATCGATAGCGACATCTTCACCACTTTCCTGCAAATCGTCTCCTTCATCGATAGCGACATCTTCACCACTTTCCTGCAAATCGTCTCCTTCATCGATAGCGACATCTTCACCACTTTCCTGCAAATCGTCTCCTTCTTCATCGATAGCGACATCTTCACCACTTTCCTGCAAATCGTCTCCTTCATCGATAGCGACATCTTCACCACTTTCCTGCAAATCGTCTCCTTCTTCATCGATAGCGACATCTTCACCACTTTCCTGCAAATCGTCTCCTTCTTCATCGATAGCGACATCTTCACCACTTTCCTGCAAATCGTCTCCTTCTTCATCGATAGCGACATCTTCACCACTTTCCTGCAAATCGTCTCCTTCTTCAGCAGACTGCATTGGATCAGAATCGTCTGTGATGGCGATGTCGCTGTCAGAATCTGATGTGAAGAGCACATCGTCCATAGTATAATTGTAGATATAGATATTTAAAGTTGACTCTGCTCTGCTAATGCTCGATAGAAATGTACAGAAACATTAAAACAGCTAGGCCTGCTTTTTAGTTTTTAAAGATAATAGTATATAGCATATGGCCAGCTTTTAAACTTTTGTTCAAGCTATACATGTACATCCACACTCAACTCTCAACATCAGCCTTAATGTAAAAGGGTACAGAATATGTTTAGAGAGCCATGCCTGTCTAAATTGGTTTCCTGAAATTTTATAGTCTATGGCCAGCTTTTAATTTCTGTCCAGGCCATGTACATTCACACTTTCTACCCTGGCCTGACAGTCCACTGTGCAAGCGAGATGGTTTTGTTAATCCTTCTCGGCTACAAGGACTTTGCAAATCAGCAGTCAAATTTTCATGCAATAGTCTACGAGTATGGTTAGCCCTGCTGACCAAGTCGGCCGGAACGGAGTTTCTAATTTTCTGGCCTTGGCATGAAAAGGTTAAATGTAATTTTTCAAACCTCTACTTTCGATTTAGAAGCTCAGGTGAGATGAGTCTCTATTGTTAAAAAAAACCCAGCGAATAATGTATAATTAGCTTGAAGCATTAATGGACACTTAATTAAGTGAAGTTCCAATTTTTGAAAAAGCTTTGACTGAGTTGAATGCAACGATTCCTAATACGACTGCATCTAGAATAATTTAAGTTCGTGCGTCATTTCTATCTGGCAGCGGACAGGATATAGGAACAAGTCCAGCTGTCCCTTTCGGCGTCTGTCTATCCGCTTGGAAACGCGCCAGAAAACCTGTTGAATTCAGGCTGCTTTTAATCCGAGCCCGAATAGATTTTCTTCGAAAGCCATGCAGCCCACACACCGAGAGTCTGCTCACAAAATTATCGACAAGTCTCCTCAAACCTAGGCCAGTCCACAGCTGCACTGGGTCTCAAAGAGCCGTCTGGGTCTTTTTAGTCTGCTTTTTTTTGAAAAAATGGCTTTTAGTCGGATTAGACCATCTAAACATCTTTCTGGTCAAAGCGCTGTTTTTGCATATTTGAAGGGTAAAAAATTATCGAGTCTGTCCGCCTCCTTGATAACAATTAGGGGCCTCCGAAGTCACGCGGCAGATTTAATTTGTCTGGCTTGTGAGGCTTGAAAATCTAAGAACACCTGTGCATGGTTGTTTGCAAGTTCCAGAAAACTTCTTCATGCACTTACTCGTATTCCCATAAGCTCAAGATTTCTGCACGGAGGGTGATTTTATTTGGTCACACCACCAACTCCCAAAGCCCTAACAAGAACCTAAGGAAGGCTCCCATCAAAGCTCACAAAGATCTCGCAAGGACTTCCAACCGCGATGGTCTCACCAAGATCATATAAAAAGAAACCTGCAGCCATCGCTCCCGCACGAAGATCACAAGCAACTCACGAATGTTTCTGCAGAAACTCACAAGGTTTTCAGAAGTGCGAGCACAATATTTTACACTGGTTTTTATCTACAGCCATGCAATTTTGAAAATATTGTAGTTCGCTCTGTGTAAAACTCGATGAGGCTATTGTGGATAAATGGTTAGGAAAAACCTGCTGAAATTATCGAATCCTCAGACATTGAAGTTTTTAAACTGTCGGAACTGCAATTGCAAGGTTTTGGCAAAACTGCTGCGGACCAGCCGTCCGCTGCACAGGTGAGGCTTGGGTTCCGGCTTCAAAAGCCTGTTCTACGAAAATATAAGGAAATATTTTTTATCTGTATAGTGAAAGTCGGCAGGTGCGCACATAAGGTGATTATTAATAATTGGTAGGCAATTTGAATGGCTAAATTTTGCAAGCAGCAGCCCTCTAAATTGCAGGCAGACGCAGCTGCAACTATGTTGGCAATTATGAATAATCATGCTTAAAATGGTGGAAATAATTTCATAACGACTAGAAAAACATGCGTCCCGATTAGCAAAGAAATGTTCCACCGACAACATCCCGGATGTAAAAAAAGCCTCGCATAAAAGAAATGGACACAAAAAAATCGCATCTTTTAAAGTAGGCACGTGACGGAAATCCGAAAGTCGAAAAATTTGGACATAACTATATAGGTACAGATGACCCATGCATGCAGTAACCGCAAGACTTGATGAGCAATACTAGACATGAGACTAAAATTTGGAATTTTTCTGCACTGATACTATCATGCGTTCGATCCGAGGTGCTTTCACAAACAAGTTTATAGATTTTGATTATTGACAAAACACCACTACCGAAGCCTTCACAGAAAAGCTAAATCCAAGAAAAATTTCAGCTCTCCCATCTCTTCAATACATTTCTTAGTTGTAGTTTTTCTTCTCCATTAGCTAATTTTAATTGTTAATGTTTGAAATTGCGGTACCTACAGCCACCTGCAAACTAAAACAACAAGCAACTACGCATTGGGAAGCTCAGACCAGACGATAAGGAACTGCTGAATTATTGTAAAAAATCGGAAAAGTTGTTGTCTCTGTAACGCCTTCTGAAGCATTAATCGTCCACAATTTCCAAGTGCTCATGTCCTCTTAATAGTGGTAGTCCTTTTTAAAATTGTCCTAGCAGAATCGGGCATTGCAGAGCAATTTGACCTCTAGCTACATGCAGCGTCAATTTTTTCATGTTCCTCCAGCTGCTCCGGTGAAGCGACATCGTCCACCTCAGCCAGGTAGGGCCGCCCGTGGTCCCCGTCAGATCGATAGTCGGCCAAGTGAGGCAGTCTCAACAGTTTTTCGTCTGGTCCGCTGTAGACGTAAATCTGATTATCAGATGAAGAAAATTATTGAGATATACTTATATTAGCAAGTTCGGGACAGCATATTGCAGGATAAGGTGTACTTATCTATCCCTAACACCTGTCTTGTTGCTGACAGCACAAGTTTTTTATATAGTCATTTAATTATAGAGAGAATTAGAGGCGGTGCATGGATGCAAAAGAAAGTGGGCGCGAACGAAGCGGATCTAGAGGCTGATATAGGTCGGATGTAGAGGGGCGGATATGGAGGGGCAGATGTAGAGGGGCGGAAGAGGGTTTGGTTTAGAGGGGTGCGTGTATAGAGGGGCGTATGTAGAGGGGCGGAAGTAGAGGGGCGGAAGTAGAGCTGGGGCGGAAGTAGATGGGCGGATGTAGAGGGGCGGATATAAAGGGGCGGAAGGGGGCTGGGTGTAGATGGGCAGATTTAGGGGGTGGAAGAGGGCTGGGTGAGAGGGGCGGGTGTTTAGAGGGGCGGATGTAGAGGGGCGGAAGTAGAGGGGCGGAAGTGGATGGGCAGATGTTGACGGGCGGAAGAGGGCTGGGTGTAGATGGGCGGGTGTATAGAAGGGCGGATGTAAAGGGGCGGAAGAGGGCCGGCTGTAGATGGGCGGGTGTATAGAAGGGTGGATGTAAAGGGGCGGAAGAGGGCTGAGTGTAGAGGGGCAGATGTAGGGGGTGGAAGAGGGCTGGGTGAGAGGGGCGGGTGTTTAGAGGGGCGGAAGTGAGGGGTAGACACAAAACGGCAAAAGTAGAGGTTTAAAAAAGTTTACTATTTTCTTAACTGCATGTTAGCTCGGTCAGCTACGAAAATAAAAGTCCAGCATTGCTACTGACAAGACGTGAAAATATTAGTAGAGCAACATGTTTGCTCATCTAATTTCGAGCTAACCTGACAGAAAACAGTCTGGCCCGGCTGCTGCACTGGCAGGGAACACCCCGCATGTTTGACGGCCCAATCAGACTCGGGTGCCGGCAGAGCTTCCACTGGAACAGACAGCCGCTGGTAGAGCTCCGGGCAGGCCTCGAATTCGTCCAGAGTTGATAGGGCGGCCAAAGTTCTCACGCAGACAATGTGACCAAATATTCTATGTCCCAAGCCAGGCCGATTTAATAGGAATGGAATATTGGCGCTGCTGCTGATCACTAGGGGATAGGACTCCAAGGTGCGGCCGCCAGATACATATACAGCGCCACCTTCACCGCCTGCACCAAGCAGCACATGTTGATTTGGTTGGCCAAATTTCAGAGTGCCATAGACAAATAGATGCAGTGGTAGCTGAGGCTTAATAGGTTCATTAATATTAATAATATTAGAACTGGCAGACATTGTAGTAGACTCATGAATGTTATTAGTTTTAATTTGAAATTAAATGATGTAATAATAAACAAGGCAAAGTGAAAATAGCAAAGTACTCTTATAGCTTCTTATAATTATATTATATAGTGCCTAGTATAAGTATGAATAATACATTGTGCTTAAAACTTGCAAAGATAAAGATATAGTCCCACTTGCCCTCCATTTCTACTATATCTAATATAAGATTTAAATTTATTTTGCACAAAAATTATAACCTTATAGTTCTATATCAAAGCATAATTTATATGCTAAGCTAGGCCTAACAATTTTAAGACAATATAAATATTGACTTGGACAACCTTTTTCATTTTTTTTACTTTAAAGAAGAAAAATTTATAAGTAGGCTTATTTTATAGTTAATATGCTATAAATTTTATTAAAAATAGTTCACTATCGTGAGCTAGACTATCTAATGCCATAGGCCTAGCTAAAAGTGGAATAATAGGGGACCCAGGTTGCATATTCCTTGGATTTTGTAAACCATTTCTGATTATTTTATAGCTTTTTTATGCAACACTCATGATATCATGATATCACCTATTGTATTCTATATTATTTCATGGTTTAATTTATTACCGTTTTAACACATGCACTTGCCACTAAATAGTTTTTGATTTATTGTTTTGTCAATTAAAATGCTTTGTATTGATATAAATTTTGTTTTATCACATGGAATCTTACTTTCATTAATTTAAACAACTTCGAAAATTTAAAACCACGTAGCTCGTACATCGTACAAATACTTCTGGTTTAACAATTAAATTCATGCTGAAAGAAAAAATTTGTTTATAACTTACGTATATTTCAATTTGAGATTTACCCAGCTATAGGAAATTAGGAATGGAACCGACCGAGCTCCGCTTAGCGGCTTAGCTATCATCGGCGATGCATCAGCTCTGAAGACAAAAGAGTTTCGGTCCAAAATGTTGTGAATTTTTAGAAAGCTAAACTTTTAACGAAGTGTTATATCATAGGCCTATCTATGGTTATATATATTGTATTGTATTGTAGTCCTAATTAACATAATATGATTGCTTCAATGTAGGCTAGTAGTAGTAATTTTATAAATCTACACGTCCAATGCCAATGCCCTATGGCAATAGTCTTTTGGACTTTATTGTAATGTAATGGAGTTCTGCCATAACCAAAATGATTCTTAACAAGCAAAAAACATTCCTGAAATTATATCAATGATCAATACAACCTACAACAATAGTATATATCATATCACATTACTTATATCTGAAATTGATTGATATGCCAATCAGATTGGCAATCTGTATGCCAGCCATGTAAGGCTAAGGCCCATGTTGATCACCTTTATATATGTATACCAATCTGTTTTCCAAAGCCCCATTCAAGTCCAGTATTTAAATTAGAAAATTTTGACATAGGCCTATAGTAGGCTTATCTTCGAGACTATGGCCTAATCCTTGGAGAGACTTAAAACTTCCTAATCTTGTTCTGTTTAGGCCCTTTGGCTTTGCATTAAAATTGAAGATTTTTATCTTTTTCTTATGTTCTTTAACTTTAGTTAACCCCTATCACTAGGGCCTATCACTGCATTTAAAGGCATTTTTACAATTAGTAGTTTTTGCATATAGATAGTACTAGCAATCTACGCCCCCCATTGGGGAGCCAAAGAAATAAAAATACACGTTTTTTAATAAGCTACATATGTAGCCTTGAAATCTTAAAAAATATCATGTCAAACTTCTAACCCTAACCCTAACCCTAACCATAACCCCAAATTTAATATTTTGTCCATGAGTTTTTGCATGACGCTTCCATTATTTTTTGCATGACGCTTCCATGATTTTTACATGACGTATCCATTATTTTTGCATGACACTTCCACAATAAACATTTTTAATAAGCTATATGAGCTACGTTATAGGCCTAAGCTACCCTAAATCTAACCCTAACCCTAACCCGAATCTTAATGCTATAACCCAGAACATAAACCCTAAATCTAAACCCTAATACCAACCCTAACACTAACCCTACAGCCTGACATCTGCATAAGTTTGTGAAGCATTAGTAGTATTTTTTAGCTTAGTATCTTAGCATTGGGGAGCCAAAAATGCAGTACAAGTTTTGTAATAAACTACATGTAGCATCTCTTTGCAATATACATCAGAAGTCCTTTGTAAGCCTTGACATGTCAGTAATTCGCCCAACAAGCTTTAACATATCAACTTCCCCCCTCGACATCTTAGAGATGCCCCCAATAAGCCTTGAAATCTAAAAAGATCTGTCAACCTTCTAACCCTAACCCTAGCCTAACCTTAACCCTAACCCTAGCCCTAACCCTAAAGAGTTGACATTTCAGTAATTCTCTCCAAGAGTCATTATAGCACTATAGCATTATAGCAATTCCTTGTAAGCCTCGACATCGTAGGTATTCCCAAATGAATCTCTTAACTTCGACATAAAGCTTCTTTTATATTTTATATTATGATTTTTCTATCAGCAATCCCTCCCCTAAGGAGGCATCAAATAATGAAATAAAAAGTTTTCAATGGACTACATGTAGCTTTTGACTTTAGCCTTGACATTTGTTATTCCCCTGTGAGCCTTGACATGTCAGCAATGCCCCCCATAAACCTTGAAATCTGAAAAATCCCCTGTTAACCTTGAAACCCGCTAAAATCTAACCCTCAACCCAAACCTAACCTAAACCTAAATTTAACCCAACCTAAAGCCTTGAAATCACAGCAATTCTTCTCCCCTAAGCCTTGGCATTTTAGTGATTCCTTCTTTAAGAATCACAGCACTATAACGATTGCCTCCAAGCTTTGACATCGTAGCAATTCCCAAATGAATCTTTTAACTTCAACATGACTTTTCTTTTATGTATACATAGTGCTACTTTTATTTTTTACATGACTCTTCTTCTATCAGCACCCCCCCCCCTTGGCGAGCCAACAAAGAATGCAATAAAAAATTGAGTAAAGTACACATGCTTCAAGATTCACCCGGCCGTTTCTATTGGCAACACACGCATGTAAGTCGCTATTGGCTGAGAGCAGTCACGTGACTACTGTTCTGTCCAATAGCGAATTACATGCGTGTGTTGCCAATAGAAACGGCCGAGTGAATCCCAAAGTTGCGCATGTATGAAAGTACATGAACTTTGAAGTAGCTTCTGACTTTTGCTTTGACATCTCAGAACCCCCCCCCCCCGTAATCTCAGTTATTCTCTATGAGCCTTGACATCTCAGTAATTTATTCTCCCCAGCAAAGCACTATAGCTTCATTTAATTTTTACATGACACATTTCATGTCTGACTTAAGGCTTCTTTTGATTTTTACATGACGCTTCTTTTTTTCTTCCATAATGCTTCTTCATTTTGTAAATGACACTTTCATTAGTTTTTATATGAGGCTTCTATGATTTTTTACATGACGCTTCTATGATTGTTTACATGACGCTTCTATGATTTTTGCATGATGCTTCTATGATTGTTTACATGATGCTTCTATGATTTTTTACATGACACTTCTATGATTGTTTACATGATGCTTCTATGATTTTTTCATGTCGCTTCTATGATTTTTTACATGACGCTTCTATGATTGTTTACATGACGCTTCTATGATTGTTTACATGACGCTTCTATGATTTTTACTTTTACAATGACGCTTCTATGATTTTTTACATGACACTTCTATGATTTTTTACATGACGCTTCTATGATTGTTTACATGACGCTTCTATGATTTTTTACATGACGCTTCTATGATTGTTTACATGACGCTTCTATGATTTTTTCATGACGTTTCTATGATTGTTTACATGACACTTCTATGCTTTTTACATGACGCTTCTATGATTGTTTACATGATGCTTCTAAGATTTTGTCATGTCGCTTCTATGATTTTTGCATGACGCTTCCATGATTGTTTACATGACGCTTATATGATTTTTTACATGACGCTTCTATGATTGTTTACATGATGCTTCTATAATTGTTTACATGACGCTTCTATAATTGTTTACATGACGCTTCTATGATTTTTTCATGACGTTTCTATGATTGTTTACATGACGCTTCTATGATTGTTTACATGACGCTTCTATGATTTTTACTTTTACAATGACGCTTCTATGATTTTTTACATGACACTTCTATGATTTTTTACATGACGCTTCTATGATTGTTTACATGACGCTTCTATGATTTTTTACATGACGCTTCTATGATTTTTTACATGACGCTTCTATGATTGTTTACATGACGCTTCTATGATTTTTTCATGACGTTTCTATGATTTTTTACATGACGCTTCTATGATTGTTTACATGATGCTTCTAAGATTTTGTCATGTCGCTTCTATGATTTTTGCATGACGCTTCCATGATTGTTTACATGACGCTTATATGATTTTTTACATGACACTTCTATGATTGTTTACATGATGCTTCTATAATTGTTTACATGACGCTTCTATAATTGTTTACATGACGCTTCTATGATTGTTTACATGATGCTTCTATGATTTTACATGATGCTTCTATGATTGTTTACATGACGCTTCTATGATTTTTTACATGACACTTATATGATTTTTACATGACGCTTCTATGATTGTTTACATGACGCTTCTATGATTTTTTCATGACGCTTCTATGCTTGTTTACATGACGCTTCTATGATTGTTTACATGACGCTTCTATGATTTTTTCATGACGCTTCTATGATTTTTTTGCATGACGCTTCTATGATTTTTTCCTGACGCTTCTATGATTGTTTACATGATGCTTCTTTGATTTTTTACAGTTTTCCCGATGTTAAAAAGCTTCAATTAAAAAAACTTCACTCTCTAAAAATTCAAACCAGCATCCCTGCATTTGGCAGTTCAGTCTGTTCACCTCTAGGCTAGCTCTCATCGTTTTGATAACATGAATTTTAGCACTCATATATAATTCAACAGTTTCAAAACTCCAAGCATAGAGTAAATCACACGAGGCAGTTATGACATAATCAATTTTCAGTCAGTCAGTATCAGTTAACAATATGGTTACGCAATCTAAATCAAGTCTGGTGCTACGCTTCCACACTGCATTTTCAATACTGTGACGCAATTTAAGTTGGAGTTACAATTCAGTTATGATGCAATCTATTTCACAATCAGAATTCCACTAGTCAGTTTTTTCTCTAGAATTCTTACAATGCATTTCAAGTCGAAAAGTTTGCTTGACCTTTGCAAAAAAGCATGTTTTTCGAATATTTAATGCCTTTAGCATCAAGCAATTTCGTAGCCACAATGCATGTACAGTCACGGGAAAATTTCTGATGTAACAGTGCAAGTCTCATGAAAATCGGTTAAGCCATTTTTCTCTAATCTATCACATATATATCATCACATCAAACATCACATTTTTAGTATATAGGAAGTTTTGATTTTTAGTATATTGGATTAAAATTGGGTAATCATCTTTATCCTAATTTCCTTGTAATTCCCCCTTTGTAAATTACAAAAAACATTTAAGTAAAATGATTCTTCAAAAAAGTTGTTTACCCTAAAATTAAAAACAAATTAATTGGTTTTAAAATAGCTATTTAAATATTAAAAATGTATATTAAAGCCATAGATATTTTTGAGGTGGTTCCCAAAGAGTATATCCAAGGTACTAAGGTACTATCAAAGATAGATGGCTGCCCTAAAAAAATTGCTTTTTGTGATAGCCTTCTATCTCTTATAATTAAGACATAACTAATAGTAGCTATCAATAAACTAGGCTTTATCTTTTCATCATAGCCACATGGCTAGACTTTTAGAATTTTAAAATGTCATTGACAGACTTAAAAAATTCCTTAAGAGCCTATATATGACCAACTAATAAATCATCAATATCTTGTTGGCTATTAGTAATGCAAGTTCCCATAGAGTAACATCAATGTTGATGTTAATAAGCCTGATAGTTGGCCTCAGGGCTCAGGTTAGCTTTAGCATCAAGGATAGTTATGGTTAAGGCCTAGTGCTCTACTAGGTCTTTTAGCCATTGCAATCAACAAATCAATTGAATAGTTTAAAAAAAATTTAATAAAATTAATATAATAAACTGGAGATTGCTATAAATTATGTTAAATAGGCTTAATGCCAAATTTTGAGTATAAAAAATATAGCTAGGCCTATCCTTTTGCTAAAAGATAGTTAGACCTATTATTTAAATAATTTTTGCAACAAAATAGGCTAATTATATTTTAAAATGAATAAATATTAAAAATTATTTTAAATCATTGATGCTTATTAGGTTGTTTTTAGATGCTTTTTAGTGTACTTTAGTGTACTTTAGTGTACTAGTTTTAGTGTAATTTATTATGCCAATACTCTTGACCTATATAAACAATATAGACCCTTGTGTTGATTAAACTATCCCTATCTCTATATATACACAATATTAAAACATGCGTCCAGCCCTTTTAGCCACATTGTATAGTCTATTATCAATTTTAATGTTTCTTCATAAATAGTGTCAACTTTAACAAGAAACTTCTATTTGTATTAGGTCTAATATAATATTTAAAAATTAATCAATATAAATTAGAAACAATAATAAATGGAGTTATGATGTATATAGATTGCACAAGTAATGATTTATGCATAATAAATAATATAATTCAATATATATGGTTGTTCACTGAAAATTTGACTTTGCTTAATATTGAGTAGCCCTTTATATTATTGGCCCTACTATAGATATAAATAATAGACAGGCTATTACTAAGACATTATTTCTTAAACAACCCAATTTCTAATGTCATATCATAAAAGTTAATCACACCTAAATCCTAATTAGGCAGTGAACAATCAACATCTGGCATCACCTCTACAAAGTATGACCCAAGGGCAGCATGCAGGTCTAGGCCATCAGCTCAGCGTTGCTCACATGCTTGGGGAACCAGATGCTTAGAGCATTGCACAGGTGACAATGATTTACATTAGAGTATGCAGCAATAACATACATATTGCATACCCATTCTGCAATATTGGCAACACACACATGTAAGTTGCTATTGGCTCAGAGCAGTCACGTGACTACTATTCCATCCAATAGCGACTTACATGTGTGTGTTGCCAATAGAAATGGCCGGGTGAATCCCTAGGTTGTGCCCAAGCATGCACTACTAGTCTAAAAATATTTTTGAATAATTTTTTAAATGATTTGGCTGTAAATATCAAAGTAAAACTACTGATATTACTCTTTGAATATGATAATTTTGAGTACTTAAGCCAGGTATTTCTATTTAATTTAAAATATTAAATAATGAAAAAATATTCAATTCTTACATGAAAAAACCCTGCTGATTCTGACTTTAGTTCAGTAGTTAATTTTTTAATTCTATATTAACTAAAAGATTCTTTTCTCATTTTATACCTGGTAGAACTAGAAGGATAAAAAATTCATGTAGTTTTATATTAAAGCTGAATATTGACAATAGGGTTAAAACAATGAAAAAACACAAAGTTACTTTATTGAATATTTAATTCCTTTTTGTAATTTATAACGTCTACTAAAAGTAATATAATTTTTCCTTCAACTCAGCCACGCATAACTTTGCAGCCCGCCGCTAATTAAACGATGACTCACCAGCGACTCACCCTAAGGCGCCGCCTGTCCTACAATACCAAGTCTAATAGGCGCACAGTGTCCAAGACTCCTGGTGGCCGGCTTGTCTATCTTTATCGCAAAAAGTTGGGCGCCGTTCCCAAATGCGGCGATTGCAAAGTTAAACTGCACGGCGTCACGCCTAGCAGGCCGATGGAGCGCTGTCGCATGTCCAAGCGGCTGAAGACTGTCAACAGGGCCTATGGCGGATCTCGCTGCCACCGTTGCGTCACTGAGCGGTAAGCGGCCAAAGTACATTGATGTCCCTTTTAGCCAAACCCCATTAACAATGATTTCACAGTTGTTTACTTTCCGGTGCTTCAGTTTTCAGTCCCCCCCCCCAATATCCGGTGCTTCAGTGTCCCCCCCACCCATATCCGGTGCTTCAGTTCCCCTCCACAGCCGGTGCTTCAGTTCCCCCATATCCGGTGCTTCAGTTCCCCCCATATCCGGTGCTTCAGTTCCCCCCATATCCGGTGCTCAGTTCCCCCATATCCGGTGCTTCAGTTCCCCTCCACAGCCGGTGCTTCAGTTCCCCTCCACAGCCGGTGCTTCAGTTCCCCCCATATCCGGTGCTTCAGTTCCCCCCATATCCGGTGCTTCAGTTCCCCTCCACAGCCGGTGCTTCAGTTCCCCCCATATCCGGTGCTTCAGTTCTCCCCATATCCGGTGCTTCAGTTCCTCTCCACAGCCGGTGCTTCAGTTCCCTCCATATCCGGTGCTTCAGTTCCCCCCATATCCGGTGCTTCAGTTCCCCCCATATCCGGTGCTTCAGTTCCCCCCATATCCGGTGCTTCAGTTCCCCCCATATCCGGTGCTTCAGTTCCCCCCATATCCGGTGCTTCAGTTCTCCCCATATCCGGTGCTTCAGTTCCTCTCCACAGCCGGTGCTTCAGTTCCCTCCATATCCGGTGCTTCAGTTCCCCTCCACAGCCGGTGCTTCAGTTCCCCTCCACAGCCGGTGCTTCAGTTCCCCCCATATCCGGTGCTTCAGTTCCCCCCATATCCGGTGCTTCAGTTCCCCCCATATCCGGTGCTTCAGTTCCCCCCATATCCGGTGCTTCAGTTCCCCTCCACAGCCGGTGCTTCAGTTCCCCCATATCCGGTGCTTCAGTTCTCCCCATATCCGGTGCTTCAGATCCTCATATCCGGTCCTTAATCCCATATTGCTAACATTAGTTCAGCAGTAGCAATCTTGCAATAACATCCCCAACCCACAAATCCGCAGGATTGTTCGCGCCTTCTTAGTTGAGGAGCAGAAGATTGTGCAGAAGGTGATGCGCGCCAAGGCTAAATCAGCGGAGTAAAAGTGTTTTCTCCATTCTGTGTTTCGCTTGTAAAGCATTAACTGAATTGGTCTGCTGGTATGGTGTTAAAAGCAGTTAAAATTTAGCGAGTGTGGACAAATAAACACGAATAATTGTTTTGGAATTGAAAAATTTGCTGGAGAAACTTGTCTCTTTATTTTATTTCCTTCTAGTGCTGCTTTTACTTTAGATTGTTACGCTAGAAAAGCAATTGTGAAACAAAATTCATAAATGATTTTTGTACTACTCATAGACTTCAAAATAGTAGTACTCTAGGCTTTTCTAAAGAATAGAATAACAAGCATTCTTTCGTAAATACTAAATCTGATACCTTCGTCAGGGGGGACCGGCCATCTTGCCAGTAGATCTGCTACTAACACCGCGAATCTTCACATTCCAGCACAGTTGCCAAGCAAACTAAAGCCGGTAATAAAATTCGATTTTAAAGCTATACACGTGGTATCTTCTAAACTATTATCTTTTTCCTATCTTCCTAACGCATACGCCTGTAAAATGTCTGTGGACGGAGCGTTTGCCAATGTTAACCAGCCGCAACAGCAGCCACAGCAGCCTCAGCAGCAGCAGCAGCAGCTGGCTTCGGGACCAGGCAATAACAGAACCATCCCCCGAGTCACGCAGCCTCACTTCTCTCAGCAGTCGCATCAGCAGCAGCAGCAGATTCACATTGCTAGGCACTCAGTGTCTTCTCCATCGCCTCCACCGCTGCAGCATCACCAACATCAGCATCAGCAGCAGTACCAGCGCAAGCCGCAGCATCTATCTAATCAATATTTCCCAGCCGGATCGACTGTTGAATTAACTAAACGCGAGACTGGCGAATTAATTCGCGGAGCCGAAGTGCTGCTGCACGATCCGATAGGTGACTGCATTGTGGTCCGGCTGGCGGCCAGGAGCGGCCGGCCAGGCCTATTCGACGTGCATTATTACAATTTAGCCTTTGTTGACGTTCGAATACACACTATGCCAGACTCCGCGGGCACCGTTTCGCCCGAGCTTGACGTTGAAAAAGTGCAGCATCGACTGCAGCGCAATATCGAACGGGCTAATATGCGGCAGCAGCAGCAGCAAGCAAAAGGTGCAACAGGTGGCGGTGGAGCGCCTGCCACAACTACAGCTCAATCAGCTTCCAGGCCAACTGCTTGATGTATTGCTTTCTCTGAGATAATCATAAATAGGCTCTGTCGTGTAGGGGGACAATCAATGGTTAATATAGGAGACAGACGCCAATATATTAATAAAATTATGTCACTAGGCTTTCTGAATAGACCGGGGGGGGGTTATAGATCTCACGCTCAACCCCCATAGCATAGCAATGCTGAGCTAATTTGGAACCAATAATTAATTAATTTTGCCAAGCGCAATAGGGTGCAATATACGGAATTCTGCATCGCTAGCAATTCGTGCATTAATTTGTGTGCTAACTTTTTTGCTTGTTTCTTTGATCATTTTTTTAGCAAAATATTATAAAAAACTTAAGACGGTCCCCGCGCCCTATTCTGCACCCTTCTCAGCCACATCGACCTGTAGTCGTCTTTCCTTCGACCCGTTCTTTAAGGTTGTTAGGCCCCTGTCTCTGTCATCGTATTTTTGTATTAATTTTTCGTACAGGACGCAGATTTTAAAATAACTGGATGGGCCACTCAGGCATATATAAAACAGCTTTCTACTTTCAGTTCAGTAGCAAAGAATACATAAGCTATTTTATAAAAATGAAGCCAGCTGAAATGGCTTTGATAAGTTTAGAAGCCAAAGCTTGCAGGCGTAAACAACTTGCTAATTGGTTCAGCAGTAATGTACATTGGCCAGTCCACAAAAATGTACATGGCAGCTTTAGGCTGGAATTCCGAGAAAGGCAATAAAAATTAGCGGGGCGGGGGACCTAGTATGGAAAGGCACGGTTGGAGGGTTTAAGCCAGCGGGTAAGGAGGAGCCAATATAAATGAGCCTTGGCTTTAAAAATACAATAAAATGCTTCTATTAAAATTACTACTGAACTGAAAGTTAGTTTACTCGCAAATTTGCTGAGTGGCCCATCTAGTTATTCTAGTATCTGTGGTATAGGATAAACTTAATAAAAATGCGCAGTATGCTCTACTTGACGCCTGGCGATTTAAGTAGTATGACTAGTGTGCTAAGAGACTTTTATTTAGAACGAGTAGTAAGATGTTGCTCATTGAAGTTGTCAGCTCTAAGCTGCGCTTGCACTTGCTACTAACAGTAGTGCAGTCAAAGTCAAATAGAAAAAGTAAAAAAATGCATTAAGTACTTGGCCTACTGCAATCTATCCCGGTGTGCCTTTATCCTATGGAAATTTTGCTAACTTTGCAGCAGCTCGATAATTCTAGCTTTGTATTTTCAGTATTGTGGCCTAAAATATGTTGTGTCTGAAACGAACTAGGCTTATCATCAATAATAAATTTGATAGAACTGGGGGAATGTTATATTGATTTAATACTTATAAAACTGGCTGGCTCCATTGTAAATCTGTCTGTCCCGTATTGTATTTTAATTTCAACTTATTGTAATTTAGCCAATACTGTACAATACAGCTTATTTCGAGACAATTTATTAATGTACTAAATTCTGTCCGTCTCTCATCTAATTTAGTTTTTTCTTTGTCCTTTTAAAGCTGGTAGCTACGTGTGAAGAAGGATAGCAGTAAGTCCGTAGCCTTATACCCGTGTACCTTAAATACAAAAAATTATCATTTCATTTTCCCACTCAACTGTTGGGTTATCTGACTCGACTTGACTGCAGATAGGAAATGTTGTTTTGCAATAAACTGCTTTTGTCTTGCATGCCTTTCTCAGATCTTTTTGCTTATAGCCTTTGAGCAGTCAATCAGGCTTACGATTAGGGTCTGACAGACTGATTGAATTAGCTAGGATTAGGGTCTGACAGACTGATTGCATTAGCTAGGATTAGGGTCTGACAGACTGATTGCATAGCTAGTATTAGGGTCTGACAGACTGATTACATTGCTAGGATTAGGGTCTGACAGACTAATTGCATAAGCTAGAATTAGGGTCTGACAGACTGATTGCATTAGCTAGAATTAGGGTCTGACAGACTGATTGCATTAACTAAGGATTAGGGTCTGACAGACTGATTGCATTAGCTAGAATTAGGGTCTGACAGACTGATTGCATTAACTAAGGATTAGGGTCTGACAGACTGATTGCATTAGCTAGAATTAGGGTCTGACAGACTGATTGCATTAACTAAGGATTAGGGTCTGACAGACTGATTGCATTAGCTAGAATTAGGGTCTGACAGACTGATTGCATTAACTAAGGATTAGGGTCTGACAGACTGATTGCATTAGCTAGAATTAGGGTCTGACAGACTGATTGCATTAACTAAGGATTAGGGTCTGACAGACTGATTGCATAGCTAGGATTAGGGTCTGACAGACTGATTGCATTAACTAAGGATTAGGGTCTGACAGACTGATTGCATAGCTAGGATTAGGGTCTGACAGACTGATTGCATTAGCTAGAATTAGGGTCTGACAGACTGATTGCATTAACTAAGGATTAGGGTCTGACAGACTGATTGCATTAGCTAGAATTAGGGTCTGACAGACTGATTGCATTAACTAAGGATTAGGGTCTGACAGACTGATTGCATAGCTAGGATTAGGGTCTGACAGACTGATTGCATTAACTAAGGATTAGGGTCTGACAGGCTGTTTGCATAGCTAGAATTAGAGTTTGACAGACTGTTTGCATTAACCAAGGATTAGGGTCTAACAGACTGATTGAATTAGTTAAGGATTAGGGTCTGACAGACTGATTGCATAGCTAGGATTAGGGTCTAAGAGACTGATTGCATTAACTAAGGATTAGGGTCTGACAGGCTGTTTGCATTAACTAAGGATTAGGGTCTGACAGGCTGTTTGCATAGCTAGTATTGGAATAGAGACAGTCAATAATTTTTGCACAATTTTTTCAATCTTACTGCTTTCAAGTCGCTAATCCCATGGTTTCTCTTGACGATTTGCGAAAGAAAGGCTGGTAGGTGAACGCATTACTTGCTACTTAAAAGTAGCTTATCCAGTACAATTTTATTTATCATCTCCAATTAACCAGGCACTTGACGCAGGAAGGTCTGCAGTACTGCATTGACAAACTCGATGGCAAGCCAACCACAATAGACAATGTGATTCAAATTGCGCTCAATGTAAGTCTAATTGGTTGTTTCATCGGGTCTAACAGTAAGGAATGTCAAGCCATTAGGTAGCGCTATAATAGTTTTTACTGTGTCAGCGAAAATTTTTTATCAGTTAAAACTAGACTACCATGCGTCTAATTTTAAACAGACCGACCTGAAGGACATCGGCGACACTGCGCTGCCCTCAGCTGGTCGCATTGAGTCGCTAAGCGCCGGTTCCACAGCCGGCTCCACGTCTCACTACGTGATGCAGGTTCAACGAGTGCGAAATGTGTCAGCGCCAAAGGACAACGAGGATAGCGGGGCGGCACCGCCTCTGTTAAAGGTTAGATTTTGTTTGTTTTAATAATTCCAATTAAACTTTTTAAATACCCATTGAATTCTCCTTTCGAACTGGCTGTTTATTTGCCGTAGCATCTCAGTTCGCCCTTTGAAATCGTCGTCACTTCCCTTGAGAATCGCCCTGAGTTCCATTGAGAATCTGAGTTCCATTAAGAACTGCCTTCAGTTTTTTGAGAATCGCCCTGAGTTCTCCATGAGAATCGCCCTGAGCTCCCTTAAGAATCGCCCTGAGTTTCCTTTGAGAATCGCCCTGCGTTCTCTATGAGAATCGCCCTGAGTTCTCTATGAAAATCACCCTGAGTTTCCTTTGAGAATCGCCCTGAGTTCTCTATGATAATCGCCCTGAGTTCCCTTTGAGAATCGCCCTGAGTTCAATTGAGAATCGCCCTGAGTCCAATTGAGAATCGCCCTGAGTTCCCTTTGAGAATCGCCCTGAGTTCAATTGAGAATCGCCCTGAGTCCAATTGAGAATCGCCCTGAGTTCCCTTTGAGAATCGCCCTGAGTTCAATTGAGAATCGCCCTGAGTCCAATTGAGAATCGCCCTGAGTTCCCTTTGAGAATCGCCCTGAGTTCAATTGAGAATCGCCCTGAGTCCAATTGAGAATCGCCCTGAGTTCAATTGAGAATCGCCCTGAGTTCCCTTTGAGAATCGCCCTGAGTTCAATTGAGAATCGCCCTGAGTCCAATTGAGAATCGCCCTGAGTTCAATTGAGAATCGCCCTGAGTTCCCTTTGAGAATCGCCCTGAGTTCAATTGAGAATCGCCTGACGCGCGGGTGTCGCTGCTCAACGCAGGTGACGCTGACGGACGGCCGGGTGACGCTGATCGGGCTGGATGTGCACAACCGGCTCAGCGGCCTACTGTCAACAAGGACTCCACCGGGCACCAAGTTGGCCCTCGACTGCGGCAAGGCGACCTTCTCCGACGGCTACTGGCTGGCAGACTCAGCCGCCTGCAAGCACCTGGGCGGCCGGGTCTCCCTCTTAGCCGAGGGCTGGCGCCTCCGCTCCGACATGCGCGACGGTCGTGGACGTCATCGTGCGGCCGGCACCGGCGCGCCGCCGTTTGTGCCTTTCGGCGCTGGCAGGGCCGCGGCGCAGACTACGGCCGCCGTGGCCGCCAATTTCAAATCGATGCCAGTTGGCAATGGAGGCGAAACTGGCGGCAGAGCCGAAGGCGGCGCCGATGCCGAAGAGGCCGACGGAGAGTTTGCGGAGCAGCGTCGGGCGATGATCGACGAGGCTCGGCAGCAGCAGCGCAAGGCCTTCGCCACGGCCAGCCACAACCAGCAGCGGCCGCAGGCGCTCAAGCGTCAGCAACAGCAACAACAGCAGCAGCAACGGGATGACCCGACCGAAAAATTCGACGAACGCTCCGTGGACACCATCATGAGCATGGGCTACAGCTTCACCGAGGCTCTGGACGCGCTGAGGCATACTCACGGCGATCTCGGCAAAGCCGTCGATCACATCCTGGCTAGCCAGACCGCCGCGTCGGCCCGAATCCGAGATCCCGACCGCGAGGACCGAGGCCCGGTCTTTGCCGGAGCTGAAGGCTCCCTGGCTAAGCCGTCTGCCAAGCTGTCGCTGTTTGACTTTGTTCAGGGCCTGCCTATTGCCGGCATTGACACAGCGGTGTCTCAGCAGCAGCCACCGTCTGCTCAGGGTTCTCAGCGTTTTGATCGGCAAAATCGACGGGGCCCGGCTCCAAGTCAGAGGAGCGACCAGAATCAGAGAGGCGGTCAGCCACCGTTTCAGCGCAATCAGAAAGGAGACCAAGATCAAAGAGGACCGCCGCCTAATCAGCGCAATCAGCGAGGGGACCAAGATCAAAGGGGCCGCCGCCTAACCAGCGCTTTCAGCGAGGAGATCAAGATCCAAGGGGGCCGCCGCCTAACCAGGGAAATCAGCGAGGGGACCACGATCAAAGAGGGCCGCCGCCTAACCAGCGCTATCAGCGAGGAGATCAAGATCAAAGAGGGCCGCCGCCTAACCAGCGCAATCAGAGAGGAGACCAAGATCAAAGGGGGCCGCCGCCTAACCAGCGCTATCAGCGAGGAGATCAAAATCAAAGGGGGCCGCCGCCTAACCAGCGCAATCAGCGAGAAGGAGACCAAGGTCAGAGAAGGCCGCTGCCTAACCAGCGCAATCAGCGAGGAGATCAAGATCCAAGGGGGCCGCCGCCTAACCAGGGCAATCAGCGAGGATACCAAGATCAAAGGGGGCCGCCGCCTAACCAGGGCAATCAGCGAGGAGACCAAGATCCAAGGGGGCCGCCGCCTAACCAGGGCAATCAGCGAGGAGACCAAGATCCAAGGGGGCCGCCGCCTAACCAGGGCAATCAGCGAGGAGACCAAGATCCAAGGGGGCCGCCGCCTAACCAGGGCAATCAGCGAGGAGACCAAGATCCAAGGGGACTGCCGCCTAACCAGGGCAATCAGCGAGGAGACCAAGATCCAAGGGGACTGCCGCCTAACCAGAGCAATCAGCGAGGAGACCAAGATCCAAGGAGACTGCCGCCTAACCAGGGCAATCAGGCTCATCAGAGAGGACACGATCAAAGGGGTCCACTGCCTGCGGGTCATAAGTCGCAGCAGTTTTGGCAACCCACAGAGAACGAGTTCTGTATGGCCCGTTACGCAGACAATCAATACTATTTGGCCCAGATAGTTAAGCTGCAGCCGCCGGCGCGCGCACTAATCAATTGGTATGAATACAATCAACAACAGAGTGTTCTGCTGAAGGATCTGATGCCAGTCATGTTCGACCAACCGCCCCCAATGCCGCCTATGAACATGCCACCACCGTCGATGATGCCGCCGCATCAGGTAGGAGGACCTGGCGGAGGAGGCACCGGGATGCGAGAATTTTACAGTCGGGGAGCGCGTAACTTCTACGGTTAGGCGCTAATGCAGATTGTAATGACCTTTATTGGGACGATATAAAAGTACATATTGTACCGAATTGGTTAAAGTATTCCATATTTTGTAACTAAATGTTAGAGCAGTCGTAATTAACTATATATACATATATACAATACAATGGTGCATTGAGTTAATTTGACTTGGATGAATGGATGTTCGATTAGAAATATTGTCGTCTTCGTTATTACTTTATTGCATTTTAGTCTCAAATTGCTTATAATTAAAATAGCAGTGAGTAGCACTGGCCAGGTAGATCCCATGAAAAACTAATATAGAATGGCGCTACACTCTCAAAAGTGAGCAAATTTCCGACATTCGCTACAAAATTAATTAGCGATATACTCGTAGTGCTGCGTCTGCTACTTGTATAACAACTCTCGTGCCTACAGAGGCATCTTGAATCCAGTCGAAGAATCCATGCACTTGTAAAGACGATTTTCTAATCTTGTTTTGCTCCCTCAATTTCCTTGCGTCCACGTTCTTGCACCATGGCCAGCGTCATCCTTATAAACCTGGCTCCGCTTCCTGGATCTCTCCTTGGCTTGACAAGTCTTTGACCGGTTGAGTTGATTCGTCCTCTGGCCGGTGTAGTTAAGTCGCTTATCTTGCATTTCTGGGTAAATGTCGTAACCCGGGTCGGTTTGGGTGCCCAGTCCCGAGTACAATATATATTATACGTGATATAACAGGCGTTGTGACGCTCTGTCTGTACTGTTATGGATACGAGCAGGCGTGACGACGCTCTGCGATAATAGTTCGATCCCTTTGGTGTTGTGACACTCAGAGTTCACGCTGCGGCTCGAGGTGTGGTGACACTCTCGAGTGCTTCTAGTCTCGATACTGTAGGTTGTACACACTATAGTAGAGTAGACAGTACAGTACTACAAAAAGCTATATGATCTCCCGGCGTTATGACGCTCTGGCAAGAACTCAGCCTAACAAGCTCCCAGAAAAAAACGAACTCAAGCAGCAGGCGGCTTACCAGTGGCCAAATCGCCGTTACGTTTATTGATTCGCTCGTTGTACAGTGGCCAAATCGCCGTTCTCACGTCTATTGGTTTGCTCGTTGGTCAGTGCAGGTTCTGAATTCTCCAAAGCTCTTCTTAAGGCTCTTGTGTTTCTTTTCGCTGTATTCAATAACTAGTATTGCTGTTTATACGTCGAGTCCTGCACTTGTATTCTACGAGCACACCAAAACAAAAACACAAACAGCACAAACCGGGACGAAGGGCAGGAGCAAGACCCAGAGCCGCACTAAATAATAACCAAACCCTGGGGCCGATGGCCCCACCGGCTAAGCCCACCAAAACAAACTACCCCAACAAAATAGACTGGCCGCGCCGGCCAGCCAATCAAAACCCCGCCTAGGGGTGAGGGGCCGCACCCGCGACAAAGCTGGCCCGGCCGCAGCCAACCAGCCCTGAGCACGGGGCAGGGGCACGGCTGGGGAGGAGCACGCGCAAAGCCCGGCCGCTGGCCAGACCCTGCCACGCCCGCCAACCCCCCCTAGCCAGCCCCAAAGTGCAACGCGCCCTGCCAACCGACAAGGGCGCATGCACTACATAAATGTTTAGCGCTCTGTCTTTAAAAATCTAGTCCTGCCCTGCAGTATATTTTCAGAGCTAACTGAATCAGAAAGTGATCAGCTAATCTAAATTGAAGTTTGCGTTGAATTTTGAGCAGCGTGCTTACATAAAAATAGGAATGTCTTCGGGAAATGCCAGTGGCACAAGTTGTTACCGTCAGTTCTTGCAGGTCCATGGACCGAATGCAGTGAGTCAGCGAGCCGTTTACACACCAATATGAGCTCAGAGTCAAATATAGAGTTGAAGATTTTTAAGCCGTTTGATATTCTGAAACTGACATCTGGCATCTGGCTTCGCCATAATACACTGTAGACGCCGCAAGGTTTCAGAACAGAGGTCAATGGAGACGCATCAAAGAAAGGGACTTCAATTGAAAGATAATCAGTCCTTTTGTACCATCACAAAGCTAGCCAGTGTACCCAACGCCCCCAGGACTCGGCCAATTTCCGATATATTTTTTCTACTCGATATAGAGTCGGGCTGAAAATAAGTAAAACTTTTGTGCAACGATTGTAACTCAAACCAATGCCAGTTAAAGGTGAACGGATTTTGCTTTAATGGCGCTTTTTCGAGACTAAAGAGAGAGAAAAGATAGAGGGAGACAGAGAGGCTAGAGGAGGAGAAAGAGAAGGGATAAAGAGAGAATGGATAGAAGGAGAGAGAGAAAGGCGCTGAGCCTCAGTTGACCGCCCTAAACACGACAGAGAGTCGCGCGGTGCACTCGGCCTCGGCGAGGCTGCAGCCGATGGTCAGTCGCAGGGGTTGTCAGCCACGGAGTCGCCGTAGCCAGGCAGCGGCGGCGGCGACTCCCAGGGCAGATGGCGGGCGGCCAGTTCGGCGAGCAGGGCGGCCGTCTCCGGTCGGAGGACGCCCGGGAAGGCGGCTCTAAATTCGGAAACGGCGAGGCCGACGTCGGCGGCTGCTGCTTTGACGCCATCGCGAACAGCCGTGGCGAGTCGGAGGCCGCCTCCGCCGTCACTGTCGAGGTAGCCGGAGGTTCGGAAGCCTCCGTTCAATTGCGGGCTGGGCGGCCGGCCCTCTAGCTCGCGCATTCGGTGCAGCGACTGCAGACCAGCGGGATCGAGGGACTGCGACACCTCCAGCGACTGGCCCAGCCACAGGAGCTTGGCCGGGTCTGTCACTGCGGGAATAAGGTGCGCGAGTGCAGAGCTATAGGAGGATTGGGATCCTGATTGGAGCTATGGGAGAATTGGGATCATGATTGGAGCTATGAGAGAATTCGGATCCTAATTGGAGCTATGGAAGAATTGGGGATCCTGATTGGAGCTATGGGAAAATTGGAATCCTGATTGGAGTTACGGTACCTAATCGATATCAATGGGACAAGTGCAGGGCTGATCTTACTCTTTCCAGTAATAAGCAGCTCGACCGGATAGTGATCGCTGACTTCCTCCGCCTGGAATGAGAAATGATCTCGATCATTAAATAATAATGCGGTTAAAAAGTTAAAATAACCATGGATGGGTATGGACACCGTGATCGATGGTAATGGCTGCTTCTGCATCGTATCGACAGCAGTTCTTTTGTAACATTCGATAGACATACACTTACCTGGTATGTATTACCCCATAGACATTATTATCGCCATGAAGACACTTCCGTGCGATTATTTATCACCCGATGGACACAGCATCACCATATCTAGACTGCACTTTAGCATCAATCTTCCTATACGGCCTTGAGGTTGTGCCAATCACTGCAAGCCGGGAAGAAGTCTTGAATGCGGCTTTCAGAGCTCCGCTGCGTTTCTCGCTCAACATTCGCTACCCGTGCGCCCCGTCGGGCCGCGCTCTGATGGTGAAAACTGACATGCCACCGCTGAGCGACACCCTCAGACGGCGAGGACAGAGACTCCTCAAACGCGTGCTCAGGACGCACGGACGCGAAGATAAGACAACCCGCTGGCAGCTGTTGTTGCCAACCCATACCTCAGGAGGGCGTTCGCTGAGGACGAGACGGAACCATGACCTCCATTGACACTAATTTTCTTAACAATCTGCGCGTCCAGCTGTACTTGACTTCTAGCGAGGCCGTGCGTCTTCCCTCGTCGGTTGTAAACTTAACTGTAGACTAAACTTAAGTATCCGACGATAGACTCTACTGCAGCACCCAATGGTGGGATCACTCGGGAAAATATGAGTGTTAAGTTCAAGTATCGTTTCAAGAAACTCACCACAGAGTTATTCAGCCGAAAGGCGCTATCGAACCGGAACACGTCAGCAGATTCAACATCAATAGCCGTCATCAGCTTGGACCCAGTCGCTACAATATGATCGTACAGACAAGTTGTCCGCACCATGGTGGTCTCCATGCAACTGTTGATCAGCCAGGTGAGACTCTGGTCGCGCACCAACTGCAGCTCGTTCTTCTCGCGCCGATTCAAATAGGTGCAATCTGCGTTGAAATCGCCAACGATGAGGACATTCTGAAGATAATTTTTTGCATTGCAACATTTTACCACTGAATAGCCTCGATTGTCCGTGTCATCGGGTACAGCTGACTCTTGGGTCAGATTCTAATTCAGATTTCTCTTTGAGCACGATCACACAGCCATCAAACAAAGGTCGTGTAATCACAGAACTTGTACAGCAAATTGAATTTCTTTGTAAAATTGTTGTGTGATTTAATCGCAGTGTGAAGGAGCCTTTAATGCACAAGTACTTGCCTCATTTTGCCAGGCGTTGCGCGCCGCCCTCTGCACGGAGTGTAGCGCCTCCAACTCTACAACAACGTCCCTTGGCGAAGTGTGCAGCCCGAGTACGCCGAAGGTAGTCACCTTGACTTTGGAGGGAAGAAGGATGATTTTCGGACTTGGTGCTTGTAGACCATGAGTATGGCAATCATGATAGGACAAAGCTATCAACTTTGATTTTTGCCTCCTGAATTTGGACCCCGGATGCCAAAAGTATATATATATGTGTACAATTATAGAAATTCCTTAGATTTTAAGATTTCTATCTATTGTCAACTTTAATTACACTTGTATAAGTAATCTGTAAACATGGAGTCTGCAGACGACAGCAACTTCTGTTGGGTCAGAGAGGCTCAGTAATGTAAAGGGTTGGGTACAGTACAGATGTTGGTATTGTATTTGAATTTGAATTTCTCGACTGATGCCCGCTGATATCATTCATTAATTCAAATCCAGGATACCAAAATTACGCTGGAATTCTGACGCTCAAAAAACCCCTGTTTACAGGCCTAGGTGTTGTATTACTCACGCGCGCCGCGCACGTGAAACAGTGCGCCGTAGGGCGGCCGTTCAAACAAGTCCTGCGGATCGTCGTATTGATAGGTGCCGGCCAGGCTGAATATCGACTCCCTGGAAGTTACATGTAATTGGCGTCGCTGGGCCGACTGAATTTATTGTTACTAGCAATGAAGCTATGAACGCAATACATGTACGAGCTACGAATCATTAATTAGCAACTTGGTCAACCGTTTCTAAGTCCATTCTCTGCCGGTTCTCTCGACAAGCCATTGCAACTACGAGCGTAAATAGGAATGCCCAAGGACCACTAGAAGGTCCTTGCTTTGTATTCGACTGGTCTGACCATGCACTTATCAATTGCAGTCGGTTTGGACCGGAGCTCCAGAGCTCCAGAACTTTAGGCTTCATTCCAGTTTGTCTGCGTCCATCGCTTGGTGCTGGCGCCCCTTGGTGCTGGCGCCCCTTGGTGCTGGCGCCCCTTGGTGCTGGCGCCCCTTGGTGCTGGCGCCCTTGGTGCTGGCGCCCCTTGGTGCTGGCGCCCCTTGGTGCTGGCGCCCCTTGGTGCTGGCGCCCCTTGGTGCTGGCGCCCCTTGGTGCTGGCGCCCTTGGTGCTGGCGCCCCTTGGTGCTGGCGCCCCTTGGTGCTGGCGCCCCTTGGTGCTGGCGCCCCTTGGTGCTGGCGCCCCTTGGTGCTGGCGCCCCTTGGTGCTGGCGCCCCTTGGTGCTGGCGCCCCTTGGTGCTGGCGCCCCTTGGTGCTGGCGCCCCTTGGTGCTGGCGCCCCTTGGTGCTGGCGCCCCTTGGTGCTGGCGCCCCTTGGTGCTGGCGCCCCTTGGTGCTGGCGCCCCTTGGTGCTGGCGCCCCTTGGTGCTGGCGCCCCTTGGTGCTGGCGCCCCTTGGTGCTGGCGCCCCTTGGTGCTAAAGCCCCTTGGTGCTAAAGCCCCTTGGTGCTAAAGCCCCTTGGTGCTAAAGCCCCTTGGTGCTAAAGCCCCTTGGTGCTAAAGCCCCTTGGTGCTAAAGCCCCTTGGTGCTAAAGCCCCTTGGTGCTAAAGCCCCTTGGTGCTGGCGCCCCTTGGTGCTGGCGCCCCTTGGTGCTGGCGCCCCTTGGTGCTGGCGCCCCTTGGTGCTGGCGCCCCTTGGTGCTGGCGCCCCTTGGTGCTGGCGCCCCTTGGTGCTGGCGCCCCTTGGTGCTGGCGCCCCTTGGTGCTGGCGCCCCTTGGTGCTGGCGCCCCTTGGTGCTGGCGCCCCTTGGTGCTGGCGCCCCTTGGTGCTGGCGCCCCTTGGTGCTGGCGCCCCTTGGTGCTGGCGCCCCTTGGTGCTGGCGCCCCTTGGTGCTGGCGCCCCTTGGTGCTGGCGCCCCTTGGTGCTGGCGCCCCTTGGTGCTGGCGCCCCTTGGTGCTAAAGCCCCCTTGGTGCTAAAGCCCCTTGGTGCTAAGCCCTTGGTGCTAAAGCCCCTTGGTGCTAAAGCCCCTTGGTGCTAAAGCCCCTTGGTGCTAAAGCCCCTTGTGCTAAAGCCCCTTGGTGCTAAAGCCCCTTGGTGCTAAAGCCCCTTTGGTGCTAAAGCCCCTTGGCTGCTAAAGCCCCTTGGTGCTAAAGCCCCTTGGTGCTGCGCCCCTTGGTGCTGGCGCCCCTTGGTGCTGGCGCCCGTGGTGCTGGCGCCCTTCTTGGTGCTAAAGGCCCCTTGGTGCTGGCGCCCTTGCGGTGCTGCCGCCCCTTGGTGCTGGCCCCCCTTGGTGCTGGCGCCCTTGGCTGCTGGCGCCCCTTGGTGCTGCGCCCCTTTGGTGCTAAAGCCCTTGGTGCTAAAGCCCCTTGGTGCTAAAGCCCCTTGGTTGCTAA
>NIVC01000934.1:260944-274165 GCA_002269645.1 Macrostomum lignano | reverse complement strand
AGGGCCTCAAGGACGACTGCATCCAGCTCTTCATCAATGCCGCTGCGCTGGGCGGCCACCTCAGGGACCCCGTGGGCGGCAGTTACGAGTACCAGTTTGTGTGAGTGACCGGGGAGCGTGACCAGTTGAGAGTGACCAGTTGAGTTTAGAGTGACAAGTGAGAGTGACCAGCTGAGACCGACCTGAACCCGCAGGCCGCTGCTGAAGGTGATCAACAACCTCCTGGCCATGGGCTGCCTGTCAGTGGAGGAGATCTTCCGGATCCTGTCGGCGGTGCACCCCAGGACCTTTCCGCCGGAGCTGCAGGCCGACAGACACGGCGACGAGGCGGTGCTGGATTTCTCGCTGAGTGACAGCACGAAGACGCAGCTGTGCAAGCTGTTCCACCTGCTGTGCGACACGCAGCTGCAGCACCGCCTGGAGACGCTGATCGCGGCCGCCAAGTACTTCGTGACCGAGGCGCAGTCTGTGAGTTGGGATTTTCTGTCTGATTGGGATGCGGAATTGATGAGGAATTAAATTCAACCGATTCTAGCTGTCTATTCAGTGGGATTTCAAGTCACAGATATCCCAGATAAGAAAGTTTTCCCTAGATTGATCCCAGGTGTCTTAAAATCCCCTTGATTTGAGCTTTGATCTCCTAGCTTTCCCGAATTCCTCCTGATTGGGATTTTGATCTCCTAGCTTTCCCGAATTCCGGTCACTCTCAACGGGTCACTCTCAACTGGTCACTCTAATTTTGATCCATTAGCTTTCCCGAATTCCGGTCACTCTCAACTGATCGCTCTCCACTTGGCACTCTCAACTGGTCACTCTCAAATAGTCACTCTCAACTGGTCACTCTCAAATAGTCACTCTCAACTGGTCACTCTCTACTGTTCACTCTCAACTGGTCTCTCAAATAGTCACTCTCAACTGGTCACTCTCAAATAGTCACTCTCAACTGGTCACTCTCTACTGTTCACTCTCAACTGGTCTCTCTCAAATAGTCACTCTCAACTGGTCACTCTCAACTGGTCACTCTCAACTGGTCACTCTCAACTGGTCACTCTCAACTGGTCACTCTCTACTGTTCACTCTCAACTGGTCTCTCTCAAATAGTCACTCTCAACTGGTCACTCTCAACTGGTCACTCTCTACTGGTCACTGTAATTTTAATCCCTTAGCTTTCTCGAATTCACCAGATTGGGGATTTTGATCCTCTCCTTTTTTAAACTTCCCAGGTTGGGGATTTTGATCCTCTAGCTATCCTGAACCTCCCAGATTGGGAATAAAATCCCCATCACTGCCTTCGCCCGCCTGCAGCACCAGCTCAAGAGTACCTGGACATCAAGAACTCAAGCCTGCCATCAGCCGTGGCCGCCAGACGAACCCGCGAGTTCCGCTGCCCGCCGGAGGAGCAGATGCGGTCGCTGGTGCACTACAACCGGGCCGAGTACGGCACCTTCCTGCACTGCACCAGCCGGGCCAGCCTGAAGGAGTTCCTGCAGCACTACCACTCCACCCTGCTGTCCTGCTGCGGAGTCGAGCCCGAGGAGGAGGAGGCGGCCGCCGAAGCCGGGGCCGGGAAAGTCGATGAGGCGGCCGGAGGTGACGCGGCGCAATCAGGCGACAGCGGCGGCGGCGGGATGCTCAACCAGCTGCTCATCAAGATGGGCCGCCGCCAGGCGCAGGACCTCTCCAGCCTCGCCGACACGCCGGCCGGGCCGCAGAACCTGCAGGAGCTGATCTGCCAGACCATCATCAAGTGGGCGAACTCGGAGACCATCGAGAACCTCCGGCTTCTGCGGGAGATGTTCAGCCTGCTGCACCGGCAGTACAACGCCCTCGGCGAGATCGTGGACGCCCTGAACCGCGCCTACGTCATCAACTCGAGCTCGAAGGCGGACGTCAGCAAGCTGCTGCAGGCGCTGGGCAAGGTGCGCTGCCTCATCGGAGTGCAGGTGTCCCCGGCCGAGGAGGAGATGCTCAAGGCCAGCCTGTGGGACATCATGAACAACACAGTGTTCTTCCAGCATCCGGACCTCATCAGGTGCCTCAGCGTGCACGAGACGGTGATGCAGCTCATGGTGCACACGCTGAACAAGTCGAAGCTCGCCATGGAGGTGACGCCGGCCGGTGCCGCGCCGGAGGAAGGCGGCTCCTCAGAGAACATGATCGTCATGTGCTGCCGCTTCCTGTGCTACTTCTGCCGCACGGGGTGCAGAACCAGCGGGCCGTGTTTGAGCACCTCAGCTTCATGGTGGAGAACGGCAGCATGCTGCTCACCAAGGCCAGCCTGCGCGGCAGCTGCCCGCTTGACGTGGCCTACTCGTCCTTCATGGACAACAACGAGCTCGCGCTGGCGCTCAAGGAGGCCCAGCTGGAGCGGATCGCCAGCTACCTGTCCCGCTGCGGAGTCCAGTCCAACACGGAGCTGCTGGCCTTCGGCTACCCGGACGTCGGCTGGGACCCCGTCGAGGGCGAGCGGTTCCTCGACTTCCTGCGCTTCACCGTCTGGGTGAACGGCGAGACGGTGGAGGAGAACGCCAGCCTGGTGGTGCGGCTGCTGATCCGCCGGCCCGAGTGCCTCGGACCCGCCCTGCGCGGCGGCAGCAGCGGCGGCGGCAGCGGCGGCGGCCTGCTGAAGGCCATCCAAGACGGCATCGCCATGTCGATTCACATCGCGCTGTACCGCGCCGAGGACGACATCCTGGCGAAGGTGATCGCCGAATCCGAGGAGAAGATCCTGGGCAAGATGGCCACCCCGGAGACGGACTACGACCTGTCAAGACTGCCCGCTGACGATGACGAAGACTACATCGACATGGGCGGCGCGGTGCTCACGTTCTATGCCGTGCTGGTGGACCTCCTGGGCCGCTGCGCTCCGGACCCGAACACCACCAGGAGCGACTCGCTGCGGATGCGGGCCATCCTGAAATCGCTGGTGTCCATGACAGACCTGGAGGGCGTGCTGAGCCTGCGGTTCATCCTGCAGCCGGTGAAGGTAAACTTCCAGGTGAGTTGCTTAGAGATTTGCTTGGATTTTCCATGCAATGCCAGGTCTCTTAGTCCTGTGAGAACCCGGAGAATCACCCAAAAATCACTCAATTAAGCAACTGTTTATTCAATTTTCCTTCGAATTTTTTTTTGTTTGATCACTTCAACAATCACTCTCTGATCGCTCCAAAATCGTCCTCTGATCGCTCCAAAATCGTCCTCTGATCACTCCAAGAATCGCCCCTGATCACTCAAAAAATCGCTACTGATCACTCCAAGAATCACCCCATGATCACTCCAAGATTCGCCCTTGATCACTCCAAGAATCGCCCTCTCATCACTCCAAGAATCACCCTTGATCACTCCAAGAATCGCCCTCTCATCACTCCAAGAATTGCCCTCTCATCACTCCAAGAATCGCCCTCTCATCACTCCAAGAACTGCCCTCTCATCACTCCAAGAATCGCCCTCTCATCACTCCAAGAATCGCCCTCTCATCACTCCAAGAATCGCCCTCTCATCACTCCAAGAATCACCCTTGATCACTCCAAGAATTGCCCTCTTATCACTCCAAGAATCGCCCTCTCATCACTCCAAGAATCGCCCTCTCATCACTCCAAGAATCGCCCCCTCATCACTCCAAGAATCGCCCTCTCATCACTCCAAGAATCGCCCTCTCATCACTCCAAGAATCGCCCCCTCATCACTCCAAGAATCGCCCTCTCATCACTCCAAGAATCGCCCTCTCATCACTCCAAGAATCGCCCCCTCATCACTCCAAGAATCGCCCTCTCATCACTCCAAGAATCGCCCTCTCATCACTCCAAGAATCGCCCTCTCATCACTCCAAGAATCGCCCTCTCATCACTCCAAGAATCGCCCCGAAACGCCCCGAATCGCCCGGCCCCCAGGTGAACGAGGACGGCGAGGAGGAGTACAAGGACGAGACGGGGCTGCCGCCCGGGCTGCTGCCGGAGCACAAGGCCTCCGTGGTGCTGTTCCTGGAGCGAATCTACGGCACCGAGGACCCGCAGACGTTCTTCCGGCTGATGAAGAACTGCTTCCTGCCAGACATGCGCGACGCCACCACGATGAACGTGCCGGGCCTGGCCGAGAGCGACCTGGCGCTGGCCATCAACCGGTACATCTGCAACTCGGTGCTGCCGCTGCTCACCCGCCACGCCACCTTCTTCAGCTGCACCGACGTGGACGACAGCCTGCTGTACGTCACCCTGTCCACCGCCTACAAGCTCAGCAAGACCAGCACCCTGACGAAGAACCAGCGGGACACCATCAGCGAGTTCCTGGTGGCCATCACCAGCCAGCTGAACCCGCACATCTTTACCAAACTGCTGGACAAAATCGTGCAGGACATCCGCAACCTCACGGCCCAGTCGGTGGTGCCGCTCCGCATGCTGACGGTGCACTACAAGAAGTTCGGTTACTACTACAGCTCCTCGGTGCGCGGCGGCCGCCAGGTGGCCACCGAGCAGGAGAAGGCGCTCACCATGACGCTGTTCAGCGAGATCTTCGACGCACTGTCCGACAAGACCTACGATGCCGACTTGTTCAGCCAGGCGCTGCCCTGCCTGTCATCCATCGCCTGCGCCCTGCCGCCCGACTACACCTGCCCCACCGGGGTGCGCAACCAGTTCGCCTCCCAGGCCGACCCGGAGGCCGGCTACACCGAGGTGCGCAGCCAGAAGGTGCCGCAGAATCTCGCCGGACTTGTCAATCACTTTGTGGAGCACTGGCACGACAGCTGGGCGATGGAGCAGATCGAGCAGGTGGGCCCGGCTGAGTAATCTGCGGGATGGGAGTAGAATCTGCGGGATGGGAGTAGAATCTGCGGGATGGGAGTAGAATCTGCGGGATGGGAGTAGAATCTGCGGGATGGGAGTAGAATCTGCGGGATGGGAGTAGAATCTGCGGGATGGGAGTAGAATCTGCGGGATGGGAGTAGAATCTGCGGGATGGGAGTAGAATCTGCGGGATGGAGTAGAATCTGCGGGATGGGAGTAGAATCTGCGGGATGGGATTAGAATCTGCGGGATGGGAGTAGAATCTGCGGGATGGGAGTAGAATCTGCGGGATGGGAGTAGAATCTGAGACTGGGGAGTAGAATCTGCGGGATGGGAGTAGAATCTGCGGGATGGGAGTAGAATCTGCGGGATGGGAGTAGAATCTGCGGGATGGGAGTAGAATCTGCGGGATGGGGAGTATAATCTGCGGGATGGGGAGTAGAATCTGTGGGATGGGGAGTAGAGTCTGTGGGATGGGGAGTAGAGTGTGGGATGGGGAGTAGAGTGTGGGATGGGGAGTAGAGTGTGGGATGGGGAGTGTGTGGGATGGGGAGTAGAGTGTGGGATGGGGAGTAGAGTGTGTGGGATGGGGAGTAGAGTGTGGGATGGGGAGTGTGTGGGATGGGGAGTAGAGTGTGGGATGGGGAGTAGAGTCCGGGGGTTGAGTTGCAGAACCAATCTGAACCCAGCCTCCATCCCCCTCAGGGCTGGAAGTATGACTCAGTGTACGATGAGGCGAACAAGACGCAGCCGAACCTGAAGCCGTACCACACGCTGGCCGAGAAGGAGCAGAAGCAGCTGCGCTACTCGGTCGAGCAGATCCTGCTGGCCAGCGTGGCGCTAAACTGGAAGATCTCCTACGAGGACAAGTCGCAGGCCGGCAGCAGCGAGAGGCGCAGCGGCATGAAGCCGCTGGAGTCGCCGCACGGCTACAACCCCGCGCCGCTGGACCTCAGGAACATCACCCTGCGCGGCGACGCCCTGACCGCCTGCGACAGGCTGGCGCAGTTCGCGCACTTCAACGAGCTGCGCAAGAAGGAGGAGCGCTACGCCGCCATCGGGCTCAACCTGGTGCCCGGGCTCATCCACTACGACCTGCTCACATCCGACGAGAAGCAGCGGAACATCCAGATGGCGCAGGAGCTGCTGAAGTACCTGCAGGTGCAGGGCATCATCCTGCAGCCGCCGCCGGACCAGAAGGCCGTCCACCGCACCGAGAGCGAGAACCCGGCCGTGCAGTCGGTGGAGAACCGGTTCGCCTTCCTGCTGCTCACCAAGCTGCTGCACTACGTGGAGCGGGCCTACATGTCCATCACGAACCTGCAGAACGGCGAGAAGTTCACCCGCACCAACAACTACACGCAGGCCTCGCAGGAGATCAAATTCTTCGGCAAGGTGGTGCTGCCACTGATCGAGAAGTACTTCCAGTCCAATAAGAGGTACTTTGTGGAGCAGACGTCCACGAAGGAGAAGGAGAACACCTGCATCCTGTTCTCCAAGCTGTTCCTGCTGCTCAGGTCCAACATCCAGGCCTTCGGACACGACGTCGGCACCTGTGTCCGCTGTCTGGAAGGCGTGGTGCAGTCGCTGGACATCCGAGCCATCATCAAGAACAGCCCGGAGATCGCCAGGGCGTACATCCTGCCGTTCTTCAGCAACTGCGCCGACGACCTCATGCAGCTGGTCGGGCACGTGAAGAAAGGAAGATTCTCCCACATCAAGGGCACCCTGCAGAGAGGCGCCACCAGCTTGAACTACATCTACATGGCGCTGGTGCCAGTGCTTAAGACCTTCTTTGAGCACGTGCATCAGAATCAGTGCGGAGAGCAGCTGCTGGGTGAGTGAAGTGCATTTTGCAGAATAAAATTTCATTTCGACAGAAGTACATGCCACATTGTACAATAAAAGTTCATTCCAAACTTTATAAAGCGAATTGAATACTTTAAAAGTACATTAAATAATTCATAAGTATATTAGATACTTTAAAAGTACATTTCATACTTTGGAAGTACATTCTAAACTTTATAAAGTACACCCCAAACTTTATAAAGTACATTCCATACATGAGAAATTTATTTCAGAATTATGTAGAAAATCATACAGCAAAGTACATTACGTATTTTAAAAAGTACACTGTTCGTAGTCATTGAATCTTTAGCCCTTATTCCAATTAAGACACTATAAAAAGTTCAGACGCAGCGAAACATGCTTAAGTTTTTGGTAAAGACATGGCAAAAACAAACTGCAGGCTCCAGCGCCAAAGCAGGCGACTCTCACTCAGGTATCAATAATGCTTGTTGCTAAGCTGGTTCGTGTTGAGTTCCCCTGTTAACTTCTCTACGATACTTTATTTAACTTTGTTGTAACTGACACTAAACTCAATTCAAACTTTGTTTTCAATTGTTTAAGTTTAACTGTTTTCCGAAAATATCCACTCTCAATCTCTTTTTTTGTTGATTTGCGTTCTGTTTCAAAAGTTGATAAACTTTTTGTTTAGTTGTGTGCAACAGGCACGCATCCGCAGTGCGAGACATTCGGCACAAATTTCATAATTTCAGTGGGCGACATCCAGCTGTTCTGCTACAAAATACTCAGCGGGCTCTACAATATCGGCTGCTTCAACTTCTCCGATGTGAAGAGAGATTATCTTTCTAGCGAGCTGGACAGGTGAGTCTATCTCACTCCCAATCAGAAACCTCCGTAGCCAATCAGAGACCTCCGTAGCCAATCAGAGACCTCCGTAGCCAATCAGAGACCTCCGTAGCCAATCAAAGACCTCTGTAGCCAATCAAAGACCTCCGTAGCCAATCAGAGACCTCCGTAGCCAATCAGAGACCTCCGTAGCCAATCAAAGACCTCCGTAGCCAATCAGAGACCTCCTTAGCCAATCAGAGACCTCCGTAGCCAATCAGAGACCTCCGTAGCCAATCAAAGACCTCCGTAGCCAATCAGAGACCTCCGTAGCCAATAGGAGACATCTCCCACCAATCAGAGCCTCTCAGCGCCGTCTTAGCTAATCAGATCTCTTCAAGCAGTTCAGCGCCTTCTCTCTCCCCGCAGACACCGACCCCTAGTTGGCGAGTGCGTGGCCGCCTTCGCCAACACCTTCCCGGTGGCCTTCCTCGAGCCGAAGTTCAACAAGAGCAACAAGACGTCAATCCTGTACAACATCTCTGAGGACAGTCTGGAGAACTTCTCCCTAGACATCCGGGAGGTGATGACGGACATCGTGACCACCCTGCCGAACCTGCAGAGCATAGTGAGCGAGATCGCCAAGCTGGCAGAGACGGGCGGCAACTACTCGGAGGCGCCCCACGTGATCGAGCTGACGCTGCCGATGCTGTGCAGCTACCTGCCCTACTGGTGGAAGCGCGGCCCCGACAACCAGACAGACGGCGGCGACAGTCAGGTCACCGAGGTCACCTCCAACCTGATGAACACCGTGCTGGGCAGCGTGCTGAACCTCATCAAGAACAACATGGAGGTGGAGGACGCGCCCTGGATGACCCGCATCGCCATGCGCACCCGCAACATCGTGGAGAACGCCACAGACGACATGCTTCAGCAGTACTTCCTGCCCGTGGCCGAGAAACTCCGCGACGAGGTGCTGAAGATGGAGGAGGCCGAGCTGCAGTTCTTCGTGGACAAGAGGAACGTTTCCGACCCCACGGAGCTGGAGGAGGAGCTGTCTGCCAAGGTGCAGAAGGTCGTGCGGAACATGTTCGCCTTCTACCCGCTGCTCATCCGCTTTATCGACATCCACCGGACCACCTGGCTAAAGGCGCCCTCGCTGATCCCAGAGCGGCTCTGCCACGCGGTCGCTGACACCTTCTTCGTGTGGGCTCGATCTCACGTGAGTTGGGAGTTATAATGAAATAAAAATTCGCAAGATGATTATAGGACTGGCTGACTCCTCAGCACACACAATTCTGTGCTCACAAAGGGTGTACAGCGGCCCTGACTTTCAAATCGGCCGGCATGTACACTCTGTGCGCCTTGGGGCTGGCCTTCATGGCTGTGATGTGAATCGCACGACAGCCTCCCAGCCAATTCTCGTCCAATTCTCAAATTTTGCAATTCCTCACTCCCGTAGTACATGAAACGCGAGGAGCACAGCTTCGTGTCTCAGAACGAGATCAACCCACTAGCTCTCATCATGAGCAACACGGAGTCGCCAAACGCCTCAAAGATGAAGACGGACTCGGATCAGGAGCAGAACAGAATGACCACTAAGAAGGGCAAAAAGAACAAGATGGAGAATCTTAACAATTCGCTAGGCGTGGCCTGCATGAAGCGGCTGCTTCCTATCGGTGAGGAAGAGGGCCAATCGGGGAGGAGGGATGTACGCAGACAAGCCAGGCTTTGAGCTCAGCCAATCAGCGATCGCTGTGAGGGATAGAAATGTGCGCAGACAAGCCAGCCTTTGAGCTCAGCCAATCAGCGATCGCTGTGAGGGATAGAAATGTGCGCAGACAAGCCAGCCTTTGAGCTCAGCCAATCAGCGATCGCTGTGAGGGATAGAAATGTGCGCAGACAAGCCAGCCTTTGAGCTCAGCCAATCAGCGATCGCTGTGAGGGATAGAAATGTACACAGACAAGCCAGGCTTTGAGCTCAGCCAATCAGCGATCGTTGTGAGGAATAGAAATGTACGCAGACAAGCCAGGCTTTGAGCTCAGCCAATCAGCGATCGCTGTGAGGGATAGAAATGTGCGCAGCAAGCCAGCCTTTGAGCTCAGCCAATCAGCGATCGCTGTGAGGGATAGAAATGTGCGCAGACAAGCCAGCCTTTGAGCTCAGCCAATCAGCGATCGCTGTGAGGGATAGAAATGTACACAGACAAGCCAGGCTTTGAGCTCAGCCAATCAGCGATCGTTGTGAGGAATAGAAATGTACGCAGACAAGCCAGGCTTTGATCTCAGCCAATCAGCGATCGCTGTGAGGGATAGAAATGTGCGCAGCAAGCCAGCCTTTGAGCTCAGCCAATCAGCGATCGCTGTGAGGGATAGAAATTTACACAGACAAGTCAGGATTACAGTTCATTCTAAACATTCCTGCCTCGCAGGCCTGAGCACACTGGGCGGCCGGGAGCAGGAGCTGGTGCAGAAGACCAAGAAGAAGTTAGCAGCTGTAAGTACCTCTATATTGATTTCAGCAGGCCAGAATCTATTCAACATCTTTATCTGAAAACGGGAGTCAGCAGGCAGTTTTAAGCTAGCTAATTTAACAGTAGTACATACACTTTTCGGGTCGTCATCAAACTGTCAACCCCACGATTTACAGTCCTATGCCTTGAAGGACGAAGCCATCTGGAGCGACACGCACGCGCAGGTAGAGCTGCTGCTGCCGATGGAGCTTAAATATCTTAACCTGTGCCTATTAAAGCAGTGTGTGACAATTTTTAACCAACTAAAGCAGTCAGGCGGTGCTTTTTGCCGAATATTCTGTGTCACCAGTTTTATCCGTTGAACTAATTCGATTCACTGTTCAGTTTAATTATCTTGCCAGCAGTGTCAGGTATTTTCAGTTCCTATTTAATTACTATCAGTTAATTAGTTAGTCAGCGATTCAGTCAATTATGTTGTCAATAACTCTACAGTTTAGATAGAACTTTACCCCAGTGAATAACTAGTGATGTAACTCAAACCTTTAATCCACAATCTTCACGAACTGATTATTGTGAGCAGCACAAACTCGGAAAGCATGCGAGCACAGTTTTCCCTGAGTTGAAATCTAAGCTTTTTGTTGCATTGCAACATGGCTCAATTGCAGCGCTTTTGCATTATTTTCAGTTGCTGAAACTCGCTTAATACCACTTACTATGCTGTTTCAGTAGCAAATCGCTCTGACCCACTTGCAGAAAGAACTTGAGGACGAAGTTCACGAGTACCTGAAAGCCGAGTTCGAGAACATCAATGATGTAAGCTGGGGGTGACGGAATTTTCTTTGGGATGGTCTTCCAGCGCCAGCCAATCAGATCCTTCGCCACCCACCTCACTACCCCACAATACCGCAACCAATGAGATCCTTCGCCACCCACCTCACTACCCCACAATACCGCAACCAATGAGATCCTTCGCCACCCACCTCACTACCCCACAATACCGCAACCAATGAGATCCTTCGCCACCCACCTCACTACCCCACAATACCGCAACCAATGAGATCCTTCGCCACCCACCTCACTACCCCACAATACCGCAACCAATGAGATCCTTCGCCACCCACCTCACTACCCCACAAGCCCGCAACCAATGAGATCCTTTGCCACTCACCTCACTACTTCCACAAGCCTGCAACAAATCAGATTCTTTGCCACCCACCTCACTACCCCACAAGCCCGTAACCAATCAGATCCTTCGCCCCATCCCGCAGCAAGCCAGCTCTCCGCAGCAGCGCTGGCAGAAGATCCTCTACCAGAACATGGGCGACAAGAGCCGCATGGCCGCCTTAGTTGAGCGGGTCAGCCGCGACCATCTTATTCTGAAGGTGTTCAAGATGGCCAAGGTGCTGCACGGCCTCTACATGGTGGACCACCCGCCGCAGACGCACAAAGGCGTATGGAAGAAGCTGGTGACCTCGCAGCGCAAGCGCGCCGTGATGGCCTGCTTCCGGGTGTTGCCGCTACACGCCCTGCCGCGCCACCGAGTCATCAACCTGTTCCTGAAGGCCTACAAGCGCCAGTGGCTGTCCTACGAGGAGCCGCCGGTGGTGAAGCTGATCGAGGACATCACCAGCGCTGCCGCGCCTGGAGTCATCGAAGCCGAGGAGGAGCCCGAGATCTCCTGCACCGACGGGCTGAAGCAGCTCATCACCGGCCTGTGTCGGTCCGCCAGCGACCAGTCAGGCGACGACCCGCTGTACATCGCCTACGCCAACATCATGGGCATGAGCTGCTCCGGCGAGGATGATGACGACGACGACGGCGGCGATGGCGACGACGGTGGCGAGGGCGCCTCCTTCGAGGAGCAGGAGATGCAGAAACAGCAGCTGCTGTCCGAACAGGTGAGCTTAGAAGCTAATCAGGCTTGCTGAATCATTCTCGAACTCTTGCTGAATCATTCTCGAATATTTGCTGAATCATTCTTGAACTCTTGCTGAATCATTCTCGATCTCTTGCTGAATCATTCTCGATCTCTTGCTGAATCATTCTCGATCTCTTGCTGAATCATTCTCGATCTCTTGCTGAATCATTCTCGATCTCTTGCTGAATCATTCTTGAACTCTTGCTGAATCATTCTTGAAATCTTGCAGGCTCGCCTGGCCGACCGCGGCGCCGCGGAGATGGTGCTGCTGAACATCGCGGCGTCCAACGGCGAAGACACAGAGGTGGTCCGTGCCACCATCGATCTGGGCATCTCCATCCTTCTCGGCGGCAACATGGACGTGCAGCGCAAGATGCTGAGCCACCTGAAGGACAAGAAGGAGGTCGGCTTCTTCACCAGCCTGGCCGGCCTCATGCAGCAGTGCACCGTCCTGGACCTCGACGCCTTCGAGCGCTACAAGAAGGCGCAGGACCTCGGCGTGCCGATCGAGTCGGTGGTCACCCTGCAGGACGCCGACTTCACCTGCAAAATCTTCCGCTTCCTGCAGCTGCTGTGCGAGGGCCACAACCTGGCCTTCCAGGACTACCTGCGGACTCAGGCCGGCAACACCACCACAGTGAACCTCATCATCTGCACCGTGGACTACCTGCTCAGGCTGCAGGTAGGGCGATTCAGGCTGCTGCTATAACTTGCCGTAACTATCTACCCTATCTACTCTATCCACCCTATCTACCCTATCTACTCTATCCACCCTATCTACCCTATCTACTCTATCCACCCTATCTACCCTATCTACTCTATCCACCCTATCTACCCTATCTACTCTCTATCCACCCTATCTACCCTATCTACTCTATCCACCCTATCTACCCTATCTACTCTATCCACCCTATCTACCCTATCTACTCTATCCACCCTATCTACCCTATCTACTCTCTATCCACCCTATCTACCCTATCTACTCTATCCACCCTATCTACCCTATCTACTCTATCCACCCTATCTACCCTATCTACTCTATCCACCCTATCTACCCTATCTACTCTATCCACCCTATCTACCCTATCTACTCTCTATCCACCCTATCTACCCTATCTACTCTATCCACCCTATCTACCCTATCTACTCTATCCACCCTATCTACCCCATCTACTCTATCCACCCTATCTACCCTATCTACTCTATCCACCCTATCTACCCCATCTACTCTATCCACCCTATCTACCCTATCTACTCTATCCACCCTATCTACCCTATCTACTCTCTATCTACCCTATCTACCCCATCTACTCTATCCACCCTATCTACCCTATCTACTCTATCCACCCTATCTACCCTATCTACTCTCTATCCACCCTATCTACCCTATCTACTCTATCCACCCTATCTACCCTAT